>JADNRX010000150.1:0-123291 GCA_015501595.1 Hymenopellis radicata
TCTTTATGCAACTTAAGACGCGAGGCATCACTGCAAGTAACTTAAGACGTCAAGAGACACTTTAAAGCACCTTTAGATACTGTATATAACTTACATAGAAACCCCGAAGAACTTAGGAACTCACACACACTTAAAACTTGAACTCAGAAAGCTGACAAATAAATCAAGTACATAATAAATTGAGTTATTATTGTCTAAGCTAAGTAAACCGTCTGATACGTGTATAAGCTAAGCCAATTGTTAAGTACAAAATGCGAACAAGTATCCAATACGGATGACTCGCTAATCGGAATATCCCACTGATCTTCGCTACATTTAGAAAAGTCAGGACTTAAATGTGCACTCTGGCGAATATTAGTCAAAGGTATAATTGACCAAGAACGGGTCTTGTTATCGGGAAGATATGCTTTCGAAACGGAAGGAAGTTTATGAGTCCGAGCCCCCTTAGCCGAGAGTACCGGCTTCGTATACCATTCCACATATGCGAGAGCGTGCCGAGGCCAATGAAGGGGAGTATTTATGGAGATTCCGTGAATTGAGATAGAGGCAGGAAGACGGAAAATGACGCGAATACGACCTATACGAGTATCTGAAATAAGTTAGTATAGTATTCAGCTGCCAATGAAGCAAATATACCTTGTAATCCGGTACTCTCTGCCTCATCGCCAGTGATGACAACAACCGTATCAAACTGCCCACCATCCTGCGGTGATGCCTTGACAACATCCCGCACCTCAAAGTCATCACCCAAGCTCTCGCGCGCGAATTTAAAGGAGTAGTAAACATCCAAGCCGTTGAAGGGAAGAGCTGGGTAAGTCTGAGCCGCGTCGCCAAGTACGTCTCGCCCCACAGCAATCAGATACGCAAGGAGATTGTCGGGGAAGCGAGGGATGTGGTGTTGCGACGCGATGCGGCGAATGGGTTTGTTAGCAATGCTGGGATGTTTTGGCAGCGAGATCTGTTGCACACGACCACTGCGCAAAACAGGTGGTACAGACAAGGCAATCGCTGCTGAGACTGATGCTGTGTTTGATTTTGATTCTGCGCTCATTTAGTCAATAGCCGAACATGAAAAAGACAAAGAACATACCAAATTGCTTCTGAACCCAGGTTGTGTATCGCTTGAAGGCGTGAACATTCTCCTTGCGAACGACCCAAGTCGTCATCTGCGGGTACTCGTCGCGCTTGTTCGAAGCACGCCAACCTTTTTTAGAGAAGTCGATGTGGAGACGTTCGAACATTTCCGTGTTGAAGTTGTTCGTCGCCCCGAAATAGCGAATCGATTGCACGTAGTGTTGAAGGGAATGGAGTTTGGGAAAGTTGAAGTGAGTGCGAAGACCGACTTGAATGAAGTAGTCCTTGTTTTTGTGCCACGTGTCCAACGCAGCATCCATGTACCCCAAGGTATCTTCGTCGTGAGTGGAGTATTGCGCAAGATAAATGAAATCGAGAATGGCGCGGCATGCAGTTACACCGCGTTCGGGAAGGGATGAACCGACAAGACAGGCCAGAAGAATCTTGCCCATGTTCTTACGCTCAGTCCCGCTGATCTGGGAGAGGGCGCTGATCCCGTTCTTGAAGTGTCGAAGTCCAAGACCAGGAGGAAGACAGCGAATGCGACCGTCCATCTCCTCCTCAGTCATAAGAGTCTGACACCAGGAAATCAGGTGTTTCAGCACACCTTGATAAAGTTGGTGTAGAACATCGGGTGTTGTGCTGAGATGGATGTTGGTGTGAGGGAGACCAGCCCAAAATGGCTTCGGAGCATGACCTGAGACATTCTGAGCCATACAGGCCTCGAAATACGCAGAGGTGGAAGAAGTCGACGCCTTCGCGTCCGCCATCACGTCCAAAGTCCAGCGGGGTGTGCGGAACGGAGAGGTCTTGTTGTCCCCCATCTCGTCGGTCCTACACTGACATTTGGGACAAGAACCGTTCTTCGCACAGGTCACGAGACATTGTTCGGGGTAGTCGGCGACGTAACTTGCCAGAATAGGATGAACCCGACGAACAGCGCCGTCTCCGCTCGTCATTTCCACGCCATCTGTACCGAGGTGGCTGGGGATGTTGCCCGAGGGTAAGATAAACCGGATAGGCTTGCCGACTCCCAGAGAATTGGGTAAGTTGGGTTTTATCGGTGGAAACGATGAGGGGAGCAATGGTCCGACCCTTTGGAAGCTTGTCCTGTATAACATTGTAAGTCCATGTAGATCCCAAATTCCGAAGTTCAAAAGCTTACCTGAATGAAATTCCACCACTTTCCCGTCCACATCTCGTTGTAAAGGCGGTGATCCTGAGACGCATCGGTGAAGAGGGTACTGGGCCTGTAAACCAGGTGTTCGGCCAGCTCGGGATCACCCCAGAGGGAGCGAACGGACTCGAGAATATCACGGTGGCGCAGGGTGAATTTCTCAGCGGGACGGTCGGGGAAAGAGAGATGTTTAACTTTCCATTTGCCAGCGCGGCGGGGGATGGAGTCAACGACCTTGTGGAGGCCCGCAGTATTGCTGTAGGAAAGCCCAAGCTTGTCCTTGACCTGTGAGACCAATTAGATAAAGATGAGCAAAGAGAGAAAGAAATACATACTCCGGGAATTCTCAAGAACTCGTTAAAGGCGTTGTGGCCAATGCCCTGCTCTACCATCCACTGCGCCACTCTCCAGTCGAGCTCAGAAGCAAAGGGCTTGTACCATTCGCCATTGCTGACATCTGGCGCGCCGCTACCATCCATCACGGTATCATCAGGGATCTGGGTACCGAAGAGCGCAGCCCACTGCTCATGAACGGTTTGCGTCATTCGGATTACAGAACCAGCAGTCGAATCTCCATGCGGCACAGATACTCTCTCAGACTGCGTGTCCTCGTCATCATCATCGAGGTAACGTGCTCGGCCGCCCAACAGCGTACTCATCCGAACTCGCTGAGTCGAAGGACCGGGACCCGCCTGTCCAAAAGCCGGACAATCAGAGGCATCGACAGTTTCGAACACCTCATTGGCTTGGGCATGCTCCAACCATTCCCGAAAGACGACTCCCGCATCTTCGTCATCGTCGACATCTGCATCCTCGTCGTCAGGACGACCGTCCTCGTCGACATCCTCCATCTCGCCCCCATCTGTATGTCCCTCTTCGGCGTCAGGGGTAACATCGCTGTCACCGATGTCGTCCTCATCCTCGCGATCTTCATTAACGTCGTAGAAGTCGCTGGCTGCTGCAGCGTCATTAGGCATTGACATGACCGCTTCCTCGAGCGTAGGCTCCACGCTGAGAGCCGCGGCGGCGATATGCTCGGGGTTCTTGCTAAAGGCAGTCCACCAGTTGCAAGATTTGGCCTGGCGCAGGTGACTACGCATCGCCTGAGGAGTGGCAAATGCGCGGGAACATTCTGGGTTTTCGCAAGGAATGAGGGTGGGCATCGAGGACGTATGAACGGCGGGGAAAGGAGGGCAGAACGAAATGAGGTCGATGTATGCTGTGGGCGTCGTTAATTTAAGATAGCGCGGATTCGAGCAAGTAACATACCGTGCCAGGAAAAAACGTAAGTCTAGGGGAGATGATTGAGCAACCGATGGTCTGCTGTGGAGAAGTCGTGAAAGTCCATAAACCAGTCAGATCGACATACCGGTAATTATGGGGAGCTGCGATTCTGCGAGATCCTCGACGGTTGGGACAATACGATTGCTGTAGATGTGGTTCAGCGATAAGAAGGGGAAGGACAGACAGGGAAAGATGGAAAGGGAAGAACGGAAAGGGCAGAATAGGAATCCAGAGGGTACTTATAGCGAACAGATTAGATAAACACAAACAACACGACGCAAGGAGCAAGAGCACAAGACGCAGGCACTCACCGTTTGCAAATGCGGGATGAGGTACGGACACATGCGGACACAGAGCCTGTGAATGCAAGTCAGCGAACTTAATAGATGTACACCGCGCGACAAAAAAAAATGGGAAAGATGTGGTTCAGACGCTGACACCCCCGCGACGATAGAACAAGATGACAAGCACTCACCAGAATTCATCCTCCCCAAGTCGGCGCCACTAGAACAAATCTGAGTGGTGTGACGCCCGGCGCCTACCAAGCATGCCCGCCCAACAATCGCAATTGATCACCACTAGAACAAGTCTGAGTGGGTCCTGAACCGCTAGAACTAATCTGAGCGGAACATGCGCGCGAAGTGGCGGCCACATCAGGAAAATGAGTACTGGGCTCAGGATAACTGTGGTATGCTATGGTTAACTCTGACTGACCAGAGGACAAGAAATCATGTAAGTCAACAAATCAACTCTGAGAAAGGTTCAGACCTGCAGCCAAACTCAGGTTGCTCTGAGGTTGACTCCAGCACACTCACACTAACTCAAGATGCTGTCCAATGCAACTCAAACATATCTTAATTCTAGCAGAGCCAACCCCAGCCACGACCACCACAACACCGAACCCTGAAGCTACTCTCGACCCAGACAACAGATGCTCTCTTATCCAAGCCTTGCATTTCAAAAATTGAAAATATTCGATATATTGAACAGATATACCATAATACTAAGAGAATCACAGCCATTGCACTAACAGTATCACTCTCTATAATGACTGACCTCGACATCCATCACCCAGCTTGCTCAGTCCTTGTGGTCATATTATGTATCGCCCTCCTCATCATGTATGCGTCGCGGTCCACGTCCCACGGTCCTCGTCTCGTATGTGTTGCGATCCTCGTCTCGTATGCATCGCGGTCCTCGTCCTTGTTGTCGTATTCGTCGTGATCCTCGTCCCCATCTCTCTTCGTGTTGATAACAGTCGTCGTGCTCATCGCGGTCCTCCCCGTCGTGGCTTGTTGCAGTTCTTGTCGCTGTGCGAGTTGCGGAAATAGGCTTCATGCTCATTGTGGTCGACTAGCTCGACGGTAAGCGAGGCAATACCACGGAGAATGCAGAGAGAAACCCACCTGGCTCGACGGTAAGGGAAGCGTGAGGAATCTCTCACCGTCGCGATCTACGAGAAACCTGACAAGGGTTGGATCAAGAACAGCCACAGAGTATGCCGAAAACGTACTATGAGTGCGCCGTGAACGCTGGCTGCAAGTACGCGCTGAAGATGCTGCTCTCTGGAGGAACGTGAGCACCCAGGACCAGGATCGCGGCTGGAATCGTCGTTGTGCTTGAGGTCGTGACCCTCGTCAACAGGCATGATCTTGTCCGTTGCCAGTGGTCCTCATCCGCAAGGACAAGGTGGGTTTTCGGCCATCATGACGGTAGTGTCATCGCGGGTGCTGTCCTGGTTGAGGACAAGATCGCTGTGCTCCTCATAAAGGAGGTCGTTGTCGAGTCGAGGTCGTTGTCGAAGGTGGTCCTCATCTAGGGCATCGACATCAAGGTTCGTCGTTGTTGAGCCATTGAGGTCGTCGTTGTTGAGTCGAGGGCCGTCATGGAGGTCGTTCTGGTCAAGTCGCTCAGAGGTCATCCTCGACGGTCGTCCTTGTTGTCATTAGGCCAAGATCATCCTTGTTGAGGGTAGTCGTTGTCGTGGGTGGTCCTCGTCGTCGCGGGTGGTCCTTGCCGTCAGACTCAGTCACTTTCGTCTTCAGTCGTCCTTGTTCTGGCGGTGTCCTTTCTTGCGCCTGGGGGCATTCTCTATACTCAGCATTTGGAGCGTTAGCCAAGAGGTAGTCATTCACTGCAGAGGGTAACAACATTTGACTCACTTGCGAGGGCAAGCCTCCGAATGAACTTGTTTGTGGGGGGAAGAAGAAAGAAATGGTCGATCGACCTTGGACAAAATGAGATCGAAGAAAACCAACATGCACGTGAGGACGACGTGGCATGTTCGGCTGGAGGCTGGGTGGTCCGTAGATGAAGCGGTGGGCGGTAGGGGACCATGGATAGGCTACGCACGCATAAAAAGATCAGTATGCACTAAGGAAGTGAAATTGAGCAACGCACCGCGACACTGCCGCCTGCAGACGGTGCAGCGTCTATTCCTCCTGTCCTCGCTCTCACAAAGCCTGTCTATGGGATGCAGCGGGGCTCGTTTGACGCCAGCCTATTCAGGTCGGCGTCGGAATCGCCAAGTGCTGCCTTTTTTAATAGGGCTTACGCGACATGTAGCCCACAGTCGAAAGGGCGAGAACAAGAATGGAAATGAGGAGGTGGCAGAGAAGACGGGAGAGGCGTTGGTGCCAATTGTGGTGGTGGTTGAAAGGATAGAGGCGACTTGTGCAAACTGTGACCAAATGCTGTTCGGATCGCCGTCCCGTCAGCCGAGCAACGTTCAAACGCGTCGTTAACGTCGAACGCTATCACAAAGTGGACTAGAAATAGACGGGTAAAGAACTAAGTAAACCTACTTGACATTTGTATCAATATGGTCTAACTCAACGTCCCGCATCTTCTCTCTTGAGACAACGTTAGTGCTGGTAAGTGCAAGTATCATCTTGATGTAGACCAAAAAATGACCAAAAAATAAAACATTCTTACATGTTGCAGAAACACATCTGTAGATGTTTTAAGGCCTCAGTCGTCTCCGTTGTTGCGCTGGAGGCCGTTCAAGGTGCCAAAAATCGTCCGGACCGATCATCCGAGTAGTGATCCAGCCGGATTTTTGGCGTCAAGGTAAGTTTCCTACCACGACGACATTGGACTCATGCCTCTGAGCAACCCAAATTTTGGACGTATTTGCACCGGCAGACGTTTCTCGGCTTTCTCGACTGTTCTCTGCTCTCTTTTTGGTATTGCGGACTCTCAGCGGTGGTTGGAATCACCCGGTTCGTGAAGCTACCGCCTACCGGCTACAACGACGACAGCACGGTGGGAACACTTCAAGGGTGTAAAGTGAAGTGAGAGGCTGTGTAGAGTGAGTTGCTGCTCGGTCTGCACTGCGAGGTGCGTTGGTGTTATTTTCGTGGGCGTGCTTCTAATTACTTTCTATCCGGATCTCTCAAGGCACTCTCCCGCTCATCTACGCATCTGCTGCGTAGATATCCGCCATCGTCAGAACACCTGCCCTCCGACCACCACGACGCACTGTGCTCGCGCCGCAAAGTCATCCTACCTTAAAAAGCCTGTGTTTGCGTTGGCCCTCGCTGAGACTGCGGCTCCCATGAAACCACTTGGCAGCATCCAGACATACTACCCCATCCTTGTTCTCGATGGGCCAGGGCAGCAGTCCGACCACGTTCCGAATTCTACAAGGCGCGCTACCAACGCCCAGATCCTGTTCATCCTGTTCTGCAGTCCATTCCGCCCGTCTAATTCTATTAGCGCCGCTCCTTCTGTCCTGACTTACCGTCATCCACGGCAAGTGACCTTGCCGTCCAGGACCGTCGTCAGCCTCATCCGTTCAGCAATTAATGCAGATGCACATGCGATCCACGGGCTACTGCAGCTGCACCAGCCAATCGTCGTGGACCGCAGAGCCTCGCGTCATTTCGGCGCACAATTTGCCTCAATACCGGATGCCATGTTTCCCCCACCTCCCCAACATTGTCACCCTCTGCCGCCCCACAAGCCAGTCACCGCGCCTCATGACGTGCCTGGGTTCTCAGCAGTGGCCACCATCACCACCCGTTCCACTTTCTTACTCCGCCCATGTTCATAGGCGTACCGCTATTCGGAGGTCTGGCACCTATTGCTGTGCCCCAGGTCGAGATTCAGGCCGTGATGAGCCCACACCGGCGACAGCAGTACGTTTTTCGCCCTGTTTGGCCGTCTTATTCAATTCAACTTGTTCGCAGATTAGCTCGTATGAATGCTCCGCGCCGCGCTTCGACAATGGTTCCACGCTGAAGCATACTCCTTCGAAGGAGTCACCCGTATCATCGTCGAAAAGCAGCAACGGCACCCTCTTTACTCTGCATCGACCTTTCCATTATCCCCGATTTCCAGTGGGATGAAAAGGTCCACGGCTTGATCTTGATTGAGGACGTTGATGGCGAGGTCATACTCTCCCGTGATACATTCGTCCTTCGCCAGCGGTACTGCGAGGCGTAGCCGAGGTCACTTCGCCACCACGGCGATACCGCTCTCTCCATATACTCCCACACCAGCACTGCACGCCTCTCATCTCACCGATGCCGACATCCCTCCACTCGCTGGGAAACGTCTCGTTGATAAACGCAGCTCGGGCTGCCCACTTCGACCTATCTGTACCTTCGCTCGAATGCCTCATGGGAGTGGCTTTAGGTATATAGGGTGTTAGAATGTTGCGAATCGGGATGGTTTCGCTCTTCTTCTTGAAAATGCCCCGAAATATGTTCTTCTTCGGCGCCTGTCCGTCAGAGGAAACCGACGGGACACGGTAGGAGCTGGCAGAAGACGGCAAGAGGTCCGCGTAGGCGTAGTGGGGCGAGACCCAAGGTATGACGAACTTGTTGATATTATTATTGTTGCTTCGCACACTTTGCATCGACGCCCGCATCCACGATCGTGTTGGTCATCACATTATGCACCTTGCCGCTGTACAGCTGGGTGATCGTCCGTCTCTTACTTACGGTAGATGAGAACAAGCTTAACTACGCTGTAGAAGAGTAGTTGAACCTGTTGGAGGGTATCTATCCCACACATTGACATCTAGTCGTTGATCTGTCCTCAAATCATTTTGACTCACTCACGTGGCTTTCCAGACCCTGCTGAGGTTGCCCGTATGAACTTGAGCCACCTGGAAGCATGATGCACTGTTTCATTTGTACTGAGTTGATTCTAGATGACCCGGATCAGCCCAAGTGAACTTGGGAAAGTGCCTGCTAGCTCAGGTAGCTGGGAGCCAACTCAAGGTTGCTCTGTTGCTCCTGATCAACTTGATTCAGGACAGACTCTCTGAGTTGTCCTGAGTCCAAAGGCTGTTTCCTGATGCATGATGGCAAGAGCAAGGCGTGGGAGGGACTTGCACTCGATTCGGAATCTGTGCTGTGCACAGATTTAATCTCCGCTTCAAAAAAGTGGCCCGTGCGCAAATTGAAACTCCGCTTCGAGCTGCGATCCAACACGATCGGATCGCTCATTTAGATACCATCTCCCACCACGCCCCCTTACCGCCATTATTGCCTCATTACTTCTTTGCCGCCGTGCCCTCCAAGCAATACGACCTTGCGTCTATTGTTTTTCTCTTCAGTACTAAGACTTTGCGTCTAGTGCTCCTTGCGTTCCGACTTTGCGTCTAACGCTTCGGCTACCCGAGGATTCAGAGGTTTGTCGTCTTCTGGTGGCGCTAGTGAATTTTCGTCGGCGTTTTCAGTCGGTATGTTCTCCTGGATTTATTTTTTGAAGAACTAATGACTACTTGATCCTGCGAGGATCTAGAGGATTGTCGTCCTCTGGTGGCGCTAGTGAATTTTCGTCGGCGTCTTCAGTCGGTATGTTCGCCTCCCTTTATTTTTTGACGAACTAATGACTACTTGATCCTGAAAGCCCAAAGATTTTTGTCGGCATTCACCCTCGGTATGTTCTTCGCTCTTCGCTCTCTGATGACCACGAGATGACTATGCTTCCCAGCAAACCAGCGAACTGCTCAGGAATCCAGACGACTGCCGTTGTCCTCGGCGCTCCCATCGGTATGTCGTGATATTCTCGAATCTATTGCAGTCATGAATATCTTGTCCTAGAATCGAAAGAATCAATCGTTGTTGCCGTTTTCATTGCGCCGCCCCGCCACAGTGCACTGACGCTATTCTCCCGGTATGTCTTCCACCATTTTAGTAGTAGACGAACTCATAACTACTTTTCCGCTGATAGTATCAAAATCATGCCCAACTCCTTCGAAGGCGAATTGGGCCGCGTATTTGCCCGCAACGACATTTTTGTGACCACCCCAAACGCCACCTACATCCCCGATGATCTCCTCTTGGGCCCTCGGGACGTTCGTCTGCGCAAGAACTATTATTTTGGCCAGGACGACCCACTCCTCCATCCGCAATACTTCAACAACCGTGTCCCGCACCTCTGCTGCATTCCTCGGCCCGTCCTTGACCTTTCCACCGACGAATATTATATGTTCTGGTACACACCCCTTTCCCGACGACTTCGAAACAGACGGTGAATCTACTGCGCAGAATGTTGGGCTGATCAAGCAGTGCTGGCGCGAGAGGCTGTTTGACGCTGCACACAAACTACTCCGCAGTGTCCGCGACGAGCTCTCAAAGTCGGTAAACGAGCGGTTAGCCGAAGATCGGGTGCTGACAACCTTGCGCCATCGCCTTCGTTATTTTATGAAACGACTCGATCTTGTGGCCTCATTCATTGAAGCCGTTTCCACCTTTCGCCACACCTGTCGCATCACTTTGGAGCTCCGAGGCCGTATGACCTGGTTGACTTCGGTCCGTCGGGCCTACTACGATTCAACGCAGACGCAGGACCGTGCTCATTCCTTGCGGGTTATTGGGGCTTTGACCCTCGACCTGAGTGTGGCGGAAAATTTGCACCGTGTAAGTGTTTTTACTTTTTGGATTGGATTCTTTTGTCTCATCCTAGTTTTTCAGTCTCTAATCCCTTTTTGGCTGATTCGCCCGCTCAATCGCAAGGAGGGCGTACGATCAACTGAGTGGCTAGATGAAACGGTCCCGCCTCCGCGCCCTCGTTGGATTTTGCCGGCTGAGTGGGACGATGCTCAGCCTGCGCATCCTACCATCTTCAAGGGTGACGCTCGCGATCTTGAACGTTACCGTGCCATGCACGATTTTATTGATTCTCAGATGTGCTCGTACACATCTTTCGCCCCAGCACCTCCTTCATCTGAACTTGCCGCCGACTCCGCCTCCTCCGTTGCGTCGTCATCGACTCTAGCCACCACCTCGGCTTCTCAAGATGTCGGAGTCGAAAGAACTCAAAACAAAAGAGAGCAGCGCCGCTCTTCACCTTGTAAGTTCCTAGTTTATTATTGTATTGTGCACTTATCTGATCGATTTTCTTCAGACCTCCAGACTTCCACACGCTCAGCGAAACCATCACCAAAGTCGAAACCCGCACCGCCTCAGCCTCAGCGCAGCAAATTCGTTGATGTAGCTACTCCCTTGCTGCCGCCCTCGATTCCCAATTGGGCGGCTGCGATGAAATGGGCAGGCAAGAAGGGCTTGACAGGCCAAAATCGCGAACCTTGGAAGGGGACACACAACGGCTACTGCCTCCCCGACCCCAATGCCATTGTCAGTGCGGGGAAGGAGGAAGTCATCGCCGGTCAACTCCGCTCGCTCTGCAAACTGTGGGATGTTTTGCTATACAGGGTGACTAGCAATTCTCTCGACGTCTTCAAGTCGAAGCAGTGGCGAGCAATTCTAATTTTGGACACACACACGACTAGCGTTTGAAAGTCAGGTCTTGTAACCGTTGAAAGACTGTTAACCAAACCTAACCTGACCGCACATAACCGCTGTGGGAAATGACTGTAACCACAGTCAGTAACCGGTCACAGTCAACAGTCATGGCAAAATGAAAGTATGAATAACTGCTGATAACCGACCACTAACCGGTCATGACCAGGCATAACCGGTGCCCAGAAACAAAATGGACCCCCACAGGAATTGAACCCGTGGTGTCCGACCAATTTGTACAAAGTACATCAGCCAATTTAACGGTTGCGCCAAGAGGTCATATTCATGACAAAGTTTTAGGTTCTACGACACCTAGCACATGTGCAGTATGCTGCAAGAACAAAATACATCAATCCGCACTGACTGTATACTCACAGGTATAACCGTCGTTTTTGTTCGTGCTTTACGAGCACACCTGTGCTAAATAGCACAGGAAGCATTTCGCAACGCACGAGAGTCCACTCACGCCTCCCGAAGGTGAGACGTAGAACAACGTCTCACAACCGCAAGACAATGAGGGAGGAAAAGGGATTGACGGGGGAAAAAATAAGGATGCCGCCTGCAGCCGACAGCACGGCGTTGGTTCACAAGCCATCTATCCGGAGAGGTCGCCATCGTCATGGAGATAGGCAGCCTCGTTCGAGGGCTTAAGCGTCCTGCGGGCCGTTTCCTTGTCTCAAGACGCTGTTGCCTAGCCGTCGTCGTCGTCGTCGCTGCGGTTGGAGTCTCGTGGTAATAGTATCTGTAATAAGTCAGTACAAAACATAGTGGTATGAAGATATGCGCACCTTGACGACGACGCCGCCTGCAGCAGACAGCGCGGCGTCGGGCTCCAGAATCAATCCCTGCTCCGGAGGGTCTCCACCATCATTGTCGAAGATTTGCGGCCTCGTTGGAGGGCTTACGCATCCTGCGGGGCCGCCGGGGCTCTTCAAGCCCGCGAATCCACGAAAAAAGTGGTAAAAAGAGATAGAATGAAGGAGAATGACGCCTGGAAGACCCGCGTCCCCTGGTTGAGTCGTCGGGGTCCAGGCGTCGTGAGGTGGTGGTGGTTGAAGAGAGAGATCGCGCAGAAAAAAGCATCTCGATCACCTCTCGGATGATCGGACCGGGCTGCTTTTGGCGACTTGAACAGCATCCAGCGCGATAACGGGGGAGAATTGAGCCTTCGCATATTGTGGGATGCATTCACAGCGTAGTTTAGAGTATTTTATTTTTTAGCTCAATTTTTGGTGTATCACTAAGATGATACCATCTATCCAATCATCACTAGGTCTTCGTCTCTCTCAAGATACACATAACAAAGTTACTACCTAAATTTCACCTGTATTAATTAGCTTTAGGTATTAAGAATGCATGACAGCAAAAATTAGAGCTGCCGAGGAGGTTGACGGCGCTGAAGAGCACAATGTCTAGCTGGTGTGATGGTATACTATCCATATAAGGGTAATTCCTTGTTTTCACGCAGTAGTATCACCAAAAATTTCATTGTAATATATAAGATAACTATACTGTATAAGATCCCGACACTTTAATCGCCACTCCGAGCCCGTCATCACTGTCCCGAGCGTCGACAAGCTCGTTCCGTTCGTGATCGGATGATCGATCCGAACGATCCGGACAGTGATCGAACACTGTTCGAAGTCGTTCTCTCTCTCTTCGACCACCACCATCAACTCATTTCCCCTGCGATTGACTTTGTGTCGTCGCCCACTCTCACGGAGATCGACTTTGCGTCGTCTCTTTTGGTCTGATAGGCTTGAAGAGCCACGCTGGATGCGTAAGCCCTCCAACGAGGCCGCAATTCCTCAACAATGTTGATGGACCCTTGGTTGACTCGGGAACGCGACGCCGCGCTGTCTGCTGACAGGCGGTGTCAAAAAGGTGCGCATTTCAATCTCGGCACCTGCTGGAGCTGCTGTATGCCCCGCTAGGACGACTCGAAGGCCGTTGCTAGGGCGTGCTGGCCCTAGCAACGGGCCAACATCGACGCGTAAGCCCCTCGAAAGGGCAGCAGACGACCAATGACGACAACGACGGCCTGCAAGAGGCTATGCTGCGATGGGTGATGCCTTTGGGCCCCCCAAATGGGCAGCAAACGACGAACGACGATGGAGAATGTCTTTCTCGCAGCTGTGAGGACGACTCCGCCGAGCGAGTAGATTTGGGAGTCGGGCTGGATGGTGTCGCGGATGCATCCAGCCCAAAACGGTGCGTATTTCTTCACACTTTTAATTTTTATGCCGTGCAGGCTTCTATTCCGCTGCAGTTGTGCTCGCCTTCGGCCACGTCACCTCTCTGTCCTTGTCCGCGATTGAGTCCGCATGCCCCATCAGCAAGTTGCTAGGCCCGTATTCGGCGTAATCCTACGCGAATTACGCGATTTACGCGATTACACTTTTGCGTAATTCTACAAGGTACATACGAAATTCATATGCTCGAAGCATAATAGCTACTTTGTGAATTACGCGAGATTACACCTAACTTTCGCCCTGAATTATGCCTCTATTATACACCAATTTATGGGTTTGCTCGCCTCACGGCATACCAATTGAGAGTAAATGATTGAATTTCAGATGTAAATATCGTGCTATGCTATGCTATAGAAACAGTGGTGGTACAGGCAGCACCGGTGTCGAGGGAAACATTTGGACGCTAAAGGAAATCACCGCTGAATCCAACTACGCGCGTGGTGCAGCACCTGACGGAGGCGTTAGTCAACAATCGAGAACTTGAGGAGGAGCTTACCAGTTACAGCGACATGAAGAGTGCGGTGGAAGGTTTCAGCCCTCGGTGTCGTTGTCCGTCCTCCCAGTCTCCTCCTCGTCCATGCCTGCTCATGTGGCCGTACGCACTTGCTGCTGCTATTGTCGTCGTCCGCGGCTCTACTCATGTCGTCGTACGCACCTGCTTGTGTGGTACCACGGTTCTTCTCTTGCCTTGTGGATTGTCCTATCGCATCAATCATCCTCGAGTATTCGTGTCACAGTGCCTGACGGAGGTGTTAGACATCGGCTCAGACTCGAAGACTAACAGAGAATGATCGTGGGTTCGTGCTTACCAGTAAGGGTGACATGAAGAGAGAGGTTGCAGCGCTGTGGTGGTAGCAGGCAAGAGTTGTGGTGGTCGAGGGGCAAAGGTGGTCGTCTAGGTTCTGGGCGTTGGGTGCGGGTGAGCGTCAAGTCAACGGATAGTCGGCACTCACAAAAAGGCATACCCGCCAGACACATTCCAGATTCCCAAGAAGACGGTACGGGCAACATAGGTGGGATATAACAACACGATGGTATATACACCCAGTTGAACGCCGAGCAGCTCACATCGCACTGGTACTACCAGACTTGCGAAGCTTTAACTGCGGGGTGCATCACGCGAACGAGGTGGACAAGCACCTGTCCGGCACCTGCAAGTCCCACTCGCCGCGCAGTTGCGGGCCATGCAGCTGGACGACAAATGTGTAGCCGGCGACTATGGGAGATGAAATATATGCCCAGTCAGCGCTGCACCAGCGTGAGCAATAGTGGACGCACCAAGACTATGTCCTCATCATCCACGTCGACCTTCTCCAGCCGCCATCATAAGAGTCGTCCTTGCAGTCCTTAACCTTGAAAGGTGGGATGTTGTGGCATCAGTAGAAAGAGGTAAGCACAGCGCGTGAATGGTGGTGGAAGAGTAAGAGTGTCCTACCATATTGGGCGTTTGGTTGGTTTGCGCACGGACCACGAGTCGATCACGGACTTGGTATTTTTTTCAACTTCCATAACAGCTCTGGCGTAAGTCAAGTTGGAAGGCGTAATAAATCGAAACCGCTGTATCAGCGTAATATGGCATAAGTTGAGCAAATTTTCTCGCTGTCATTACACCTCATTACGCGATTATACTGCTTACACCAATTTACGAGCCTCCGAACTTGCTGATGCCCTCCCCCCCCCCCGCGCTAATTTTTTGTCGTCGGTATGCGGGTAGCATCATTGTGCATCCCGCGCCGGCTCAAAATATCTGCATTCCTATTGTAGTCGTACGCCAGTCATACACATGTATATACATTTAATGTAGCTTTAGTGCAACCAAACTTGATCTAGTAGATTTGAGTATACCATCAATAACATTGGGACAAGCCTCTGAACATGAGTATTTTTGCACAGTTAGGGCGGTCACGACCGGTTATCAGCGGTTAGTGACTGGTCTAACCGTACACCAGTCAGACCGGTCACTAACCGGTCTAAAAACTGCAGTTAAGCGCCGGTTACGGTCAGACCGCGGTTACGGTCACCGGTTAGGCCTAAAAAAATTTTCCCCTGCGGGGCACGGTCAACGGTCATGGTAGGTAAGGTCCAAAGACCTAACCTAACCTGACTTTCAAACACTACACACGACTACCACGCCTGGGACGAAGGCCGCAGAACGTCGTAAAGAGATGCAAGACTTGGTGAATGCATGTTTGCGCGATGGAACTAGGATGGTACGTTTTAAGATTTCTCTTACGATGTAGGCTGACTGTGGCTACTAGGGACGTCTGGAGATGATCAACTTTCAGATTCAGCCTGTCAAGTGGCGTGGGCGACGCGTCAAACTCAATTGGAGTCCCTCAGACCCCTTAGACCCCATTGTCGTGCGCCCAATCCTCTGGGAACTCGCCGAGATCAATTTCCGCTGGGAGTTGCTCTCCCTCGACAGTGTCCTGTACACTCTGCAGACGGAAAGGGCCTTGATGGATAGTGAGGAGGAAGGTCAGCGGGACGATTGGGAGGAATACGACGCAACAACCCGCCTAGATCGCGAGGCGGCAATTCTGTCGTCAGCTTTGGCTTATTGTGGCGGTTCGATTGTTCCCAGCCAATGCGAGGAACTCGACATTGGCTTCGCCTCACAGAACCCGTCCCAGAGACAGGCAGCCATATGTGGTCTCTTCTTGATCATGAAGGGGTGGTCACTTTCACGGAAATCGATGCCCAACGATACTCGCACAGCCGGGAATAGGATGGCTCTCGTCGTCAAGGAGAATCGGAGCCTGTCTGGACAAGAGCTCGACAACACCGAGTACCTCATTGTGCTCTGGTATGTTGAATGCTTCGCAACCGTCTTCAACCGTGCACCCATCGTACCACGTCGCCGTCATATGTAGATGAAAGTGTGTGTTATCTTGGCCTATTTTTTGAGGTTCTCGCTTACATTGCTCAGCAGCTTATTTTTTTTTGGTACTATCTTGGACTTATACGCATATATCTCATCCGCCGCGTTCAAATTTCAGTGTATTTTACTCTCCTTACAGGTGTGCTTCGAGCAAATCCAAAAATGGCAAGTTCCAGCGGTAAGTTTCAGATGGTCCGTGCGCACTGGTCTGTGCATGGGACTGGCATGCAGGGTGTTCTGGGACCCTGTCCCAAAATGGTATATAGGTCTTGAGCTTATTTCTCTCTCTCTCATTCCGTTCATCTCATTTCCTCTCATTTCCTCTCTTTACTTTCGTGCTCGTCGTCATTCCTCATCAACGTTCGATGCCTGGTGTTCAGCGCACAGGCCGGTCTGTTGCTACGCGCACAGCCCGCACGTCTCGTACATCGCTTACCGCCGCTGGCGCTATGCGTTCGCGCTCGGACCCCGACCCTCTCAGTGTGCGTCGCAAGACCCCTGCTGAGGAGAAGGCGGCCAAGCAGAAGCGCATGGACGGTGGGTTGCTACCGCAGTTCGTGCTCCAGTACTGACTTCCATCGTGTAGAGCTTAGGGCGAAGAATGCTGAAGTCTTCGCGCGCAACGCCGCCCTCCACGCAGAGGAGGCGGAACGCGATGCCGACGAGGCAGCGTTGGAGGAGGGATACGCCGGTAAGTTCTTACACACTCGCAATTCTCGCGACTTAGCGTTATAGCCCCGACCGTCGCTGTCCAGGACGGCGACGACGAGGACGATGAGCATGGCCAGCAAGACGCCCTGCCTCCGTCGGACGATGAGGACGACGAGATCCCCATCGCGTCGAGCGATCCCATTGACTTCGACGCGTCTTCAGATGACATCGTAAGTTTGACTGTCCCTGCTGCTTAGTGTTTCACTTGTACTCATTTCCTCGCAAGCTCGTCACTTTCGAGAAGGATCCCTTCGTGACCCCGGCCAAGAAAGTGCGCAAGCGCCGTCGGGCTAGCGACGACGACGGCGACGACGATGCGCCGCCTGCCAAGTCGGGCAAGGTTACCAAGGCCGACATGACCCCGAGGACCCAGCGTTTCACTGGCGACGTCAAGGCCCAAGTCGTCCTTGTCACGGCTACAGACAATCCCTACCCCGGCAGTCTCAATCGTGAGGTACACGTCGAAGGGATCATGGCTGCCGTCGTCGACAAGAGTGGTGATCCCGAGCATGAGGACACCTTCAGGCGCCTCAAGCGTATGCCTGAGAAGTTCCAGGCCGTTGTGGCATGGGTAAGTGCTTGCTTTCATTTCGTTGACTTGTACTCAATGTCAAACAGGTCCTCTATGCCCGTGGCGCCTTTGTGCACCAGCTCGCCGTGGTCTGCAGGCAGCACGTTGCTTCTCTTGGGATCCCGGGCTCGATGAAGCCGCATCAGGTCGTCGATGTGGTCACATGGCTCCTCAAGACCGAGGCATGGAAGTTTGGCGGCCTGGATCTCCTCGTACGTGTAATGTTCCGTTGTCTTTGGTCCACTCTGATGATTGGCTCAGAAGCGTGACTATAATCGGGCTGCTCCTTTTGGGGCGCCCTTCTTCGAGTCTGTCGCTCGCTCGATGTTTATGGAGGGTCGCAAGAAGCAGAGTGGTGAGACCTTCCGCCACCTGATCGAGGTCCAGCGCCTTCCGTTGGTGTTCATGGCCCTGACGATGACTGCCGTGTGTTCCATGTCCCCTTTTGTCTGGCTATGACTAATTTCTGTCCAGATTGAGCACTGTTTGACCGAATGGCGTGTTGGGACTCAACGTCGTGCCGACTTTAAGGAGGACGCCTCTGTCCGTTATCTCTACCACCTTGCCGGCCTTGAGCATGTCAGGGACAAGGCCCCTACTTACATTGACAACTTGCAGTCTATCCTTTTCAAGGATATGTTGTAAGTTCTGTGGTTTCTTTCTTTGGACTGTGCTGACATCTCCCTTAGGGTTCACACTAACAAAACTTTCCTTCTTGAGGCTGCAGTGTCTGATGCTTTGGGCTCCCTTGACTTTGCTGCTCTTGAGAAGTCTGTGGGCAAGTAGGTTGTTGCTCTTGCTCCTTGTTTCAGGCTTTTTTTGGTTTTTTCATTGTGACTACTTGCATGCTTCCTCTAATTTTAGAATACAATCATTAGTGGCTGTTCGAAGCCTTTCGAAGCCTTTTAGGTAGTCTAGGTAGTCTTTTAGGTAGTTAATCCTGAATCGAATCGTCTATTATGCTCCTTTTGTTTGAATGAAATCATTCTTGCTGCTTCTTCTCTTTGACTTTAAGTGTCTTTTAAGTTCTAAGAGATGTTCTTTTAAGGTGCTTGAGAGGCAGTATATGGGCAGTTAAAGGGCGGTTTGGAGACACTTGAGTGGCAGTCGAAAGACACTTCGGAGAGACTTGAAAGGTGGTCAGCAGACACTTGAAAGGCGATTGAAAGGCAGTTGAAAGACAGTTGGAAAGCAACTTAGGCTAAGGTTCACAATAACATATACTTTAAATCAACTCTATAGCAGTTGGAAGGCACTCGGAAGGCAGTCAAAAGACACTCGGAAGGCAGTCAGAGGACACTCGAAAGGCTGTTGGGAAGCAACTCAAGCTAAGGTTCATGAAGACGTATACTTTAAGTCAGCTTTGTAACCGTTGGAAGGCACTCGGAAGGCAGTCAGAGGATACTCAGAAGACAGTTGGGAAGCAACTTAAGCTAAGGTTCACGAAGACGTATGCTTTAAGTCAACTCTGTAACAGTTGGAAGGCACTCGGAAGGCAGTCAGAGGATACTCGGAAGACAGTTGGGAAGCAACTTAAGCTAAGGTTCACGAAGACGTATGCTTTAAGTCAACTCTGTAACAGTTGGAAGGCACTCGGAAGGCAGTCAGAGGATACTCGAAAGGCTGTTGGGAAGCAACTTAAGCTAAGGTTCACGAAGACGTATGCTTTAAGTTAACTTTAGAGAGTCTTTTAAGAGCTTTTAGAATGCCTTAAAGTGTCTTAAGCTGCCTTAAAGCACTCGTCAACGTGAACCTTTGTTTTAAGCGTCTTATTAGCTTACTTATCTTTATTATCTTTTCATGTCTTAAGACGCTTTAAGTTGCTTAAAGTCGCCTTAAGCCATATAGGCCTTTCGAGATGAAGTGCTCGACCAGCGGACAAACAGGAAACATCCCAATATCGCCGATGGCTCCGAGAGACTGTGGATGGAGGTCCAACCGACGTAGGGCGTGTGCACTCATGGCAACCAGGTGGTGTAGTGAAATGAGGTCTTGTTGCTCTGCCGGGGGGGCATGTCGGCGCCACTCAGGCTGCTTGACTGTAAGTGACTGGAGACTCCATGAAGAGTCACGCTGTGCTCCGGACAAAGACTCAGCAGCGTCATGGTCCAATGAAGAAACGACGTCCCGAGGAAGATAAGAAATAGTCAAGGCCCGAAGACAAGGCCAACGGCGAATGATATCAGGGATGACATGCTGGAGTCTTTCTTTGCACCATGAAGAGTCTCGGGCGGCGCATTGGGTGCAGATAGGATGTGGGACAAGCAGGTCGAGATGCGATAGGTTCATGCGTTCGACAATGGGATCGTTGGTATTGAACCCGTATTTCGAATGACTGAAACTTGGGTCTTCTGGAACGTCGCATGTTCGAAGAGTAAATGTACGCAGCCGCGAGCATAACTCTGGCCGAGCTAAGAGCAGCGCGAGGAGCTTTGAGAAGCGCCTGGAGATGACATCCCGGACTCCGGGATCATGCGAAAGATTATGATAGACTGGATGGAAATCGTCAATGATACCCATGGGGTCCGTGTAGATGAGCTCGGGACAGACATTCCGCATCTGGGTACAAACGCGCATGATGGACAGCAAGGCGCGAGTCGGGAGATAGGAAAGTATATGGAGATGTAGCTCTGGCGGTAACAATAGGAATGGGACTGGAGCGGCTGTAAGAGACCCGCGACCCGTGGGTAAAGCCGCCGACAATGATGATGGCGTATTAAATCGGTGGACGAACGCGACTGGATCCGATGTGTCTAGGGAGTGCACATTGAATGCACTGCCTAGATTCCGTAGTTGCAACAGGATCACGGCCGTCAACTGTTCAGGGCCGAAATAGACTGGATATGTCCTCTCCAACGCGCGTCTCGTAACGAAAGATTCCATCATGACTGCGTACCAGGATACTAGAAAATTGAAGCAACAATGACTGTAGTGATGCATCTTTTCCAGTAGCTCAGATTGAGGAGGACGAGGTCCGTCACTCATGGTACGCCAAAAATTGTGATGAAGGCGATCCTCGAAGCCGGCAGCACTACAGGGAGCACCAGTATGACTGGTGGCTAGTGGCGGATTCCATGACTGCGACTGCCGCGAAAGACGAAGAAGATCTGAATGGCAATCGCGCTCTAGGGATCCGCACCGTAACCGTACAATACGGCTTACGGTTACGGATTGTACGGGTACCCGTACCGTCCCGTATGCCTTGGTGACGCGCCCCCATACGGTTACGGGACCGGTACGGGTTACGGGTGGCAGGTGCCCGTACTAGTGTGGCGTCAGCAGATTGTACAACACAGCGTGCTGTAGCCATTCCACGTACCTCTCTTTGCCTCAGATCGCTACCACCAACTAATCTTCATTGTCTGGATGGCATACCACGGCCTCCAGAGTCCAATCCCCCACCCGTATGGACGCCGTAACGGTTACCCGTAACCGTACCGTAAGTGGTCTTGAACGCACCTTTACGGTTACGGGTCCGGGACGGCTCCAAACCGCAATGCACCGTAAAGTATACGGCCGTAACCGTATACGGTTACGGTTCGGATCCCTATCGCGCTCTCGCGCAACTGCTAGAATGAAATTGACAAGGAGGAAATTGGAGAGGGTTAGGTTGATATATTCAACAATCCCCTGCTCGTAATCCTCTTCGTAAGGGCCTTCAAGGGATATTAGAATGAAAACGGACAAATTCGACGGAAGAACGTACGCCTCGGCGGTAGACTGTAATGCAACCCCGCCATAGCGGCCAGGTCGACTCCGGGCTTTGAGCCAGGCGTAGCAATGCTGTAAGGAACTGGAACTGATTTGGAGGCTCCGTCATAACGACCACCAGAAGAGCCGATACGGCGCGATGAGCACCGATCGTTGGGCAGTACTTGTTCTCCCAGGTCATTTTCTGCGTATACTCGTGCGGATCAGGGACTATGGCGGATTGGTGGTGCATTCCTACGACTCTGCTGAGGTACTCGTCTGGAAAGAGAGCATCATCATTGACGCCAAGATCTCTCCAAGCCTGTATTGACGCGTTCGGTTTCGGGACTGTGGACCGTCTTCTCTCCGCTTCATCGGCAACGGCAGATGCAAGTGAGCCGGCGAATACAGTGAAGTCGGCGTCCATTGCCTCCATCGTCGACGAGCCATGTAGGGCGAACTCGGACTCATCACTGGAGGACGATGTGATCTGAACATGCCTGCCAAATACTATCGACATACGGCGAGCAGGACTTTAGACGGCTCGCGTATAACTTACAATGCCACGGTATAGTTTCAGCTTGATACGCAGGATGCATGCTGGTTGGGCCAAGCAGCGATGGAGGACTCGATCGAGTGTGGTTGGATTGTGGGTGGGCAGAGCTAAGAGATGCCGACGTGCCGGACCTGAAAGGTTGACCATCTATTGAAGCATTGCGGGAAGAAGTGCGGCATGAAGAAGGTGAAATTCCCACCTCTGCGCCGGGAGACGGCCTGTTAATATTTATGTGTAACCTAGTGCACAAATTTACATATCGCTGCTGCTGAGCGCTGAACAACTGCCGGATTTAAAGACCAAGTAAACACACGGACGGGAAAGTGGAGGCCGTAGGATATTCTCTCTTAAGCAAGTGTTCGGCGTTAGGTAGATCGAATTGGTTTTAAACAGGCGAACGACCTACAAACAACTCCAAAGTGCCAGTAAGTACGCCTGAATCACATGGTTCCGTGACCTGACCAAATTGGGCGTCCCTCCTGGCCAGTGGACACCCAGCTCATATAACGGTGTTTGCCCAACATTCGCCGATTTTGCGCTATGCCTTTTCGACGCGCAAGTCCGCTCCTCCCTCGCTTCGCGTCATCCCGCTTACCCACATGGCGAAATAGTATCTAATCAGATTAGTCACGTCTTAAAATAGTTCGCGGTTTGAGGGCTTTAAAATACCGCGAGCCGACAATTTGCCCGCATCCACATATCCACTTACCGTTGGGGTCGGCACCTCATATATACTTTCCATCATCCCGTTTGCTGTCGTGGCCACCCAAGTTCTACGTCGACTCTCTTCTCCAGCCTCCGCACCATGGCCATCACAACGGAAGGAAGGAAAAATATGGTCGTCGTCGGCGGAAGCTATGTCGGGGGTAAAGCTGTTGAAGATCTTGTTACCGCTTTCGGTGACAAACATAATATCGTGTTGGTCGAGAAGAATTCGCATTTCCAGGTGAGTGCATGCTACGATTTAGTACGCCCCCGAAGCCGACTCGTGTAACAGCATCTCTTCGCGTTTCCTCGGATCAGCGTCGTCCCAGGATTTGAGCGGAAAGCATTCGTTCCATTTGGTTTTCCTTCCTCAGCGGATGGCACGTCTGGACCACAACTTATTCGAGGCGCTGCAGAACGCATTACACCCACCTCTATTGTGCTCGCCGAGGGTCAGGAGGTCCCCTATGACTTTATCATCCTCGCTACAGGCACCTCCGGATCATCCGCATTAGGGACTGAAGGGCCCTCGCAGTTCATCGGAACGGACAAGAAAACAGAGACGGAAAAGTTCAAAGCGCTGCAAGTGGATGTGGAAAAGGCAGACAGAGTAGCCATTGTTGGCGGTGGCGCGTACGGCGTTCGTCAGTGCTACCTTACAATTCTAATTCTATCACTGATCAATCGATAGAGGTCGCTTTTGATGTCAAGGAGTTCTACCCCGGGAAATCTGTCGTTCTCATACATTCCCGTGCCCAGGTCATGAACCGCTTCGACAACAGTCTCCATGACCTAGTAGCGTCCAAATTCGACAAGGCTGGAATAGAGACAGTCTTGGGCCACCGTGTCAAAAAGGTTAGGGACAGCCATGATGGAAAGGGGAAAGTGGTGGAGCTCATGGACGGCGGCGAGGTCCAAGCAGACTGCGTGATATCATGCACAGGCTCTCGTCCGCTCTCCGCACCGCTCCTCAGCCTGTCTCCATCAGCCGTCGACCCCGCCACCGGATACATCCGCGTCAAACCCACTCTGCAGATCCACCCTTCCTCCGACAATGATGCCGAATACCCTAATGTCTTCGCTATCGGAGACGTCGCCGATACCGGCGCGCACAAAGCTGCTCGCCCCGCTATCCGCAGATTGATGTGGTAGTGTCGAATATACGGAAGTTGATGGAGAGAAATGGGGAGAAGCTGAACGAGTACGTTGTGCCGCCGGCGGGTATACATCTGGCGCTGGGGCTTCGAGAGTCTGTCAAATTCATGAACCCGCTGAAGAAGGGCGCAGCACCGAGCGTGTCTATCGCTGATGATGGGGATTTAGAGATGGGGTGCGGAAGGATATGGGCGAGACGTGCTCCGGGAGTTACGGACTACGAACTGTGAAGTGCCGCATCAGCATTCCTAGATCCATTCGTTGTTCATTTACTGTATATCTCTGGTCTTAATTCGTATAACCCATGCTCGGCTTTTGAATGTAGTTAACCGAAACTACTGTACTTCCCTTTGACTAGACTAGGGTAACTTGACGAGGTTACATATGTATATCACAAATGCTACTTCGCTAGGTCTCTGTACAGTGTACGCCCGCCAAAATACTCCGTAGAGTCCACTACAAGATACTACTGAAACATAGTTAGCACCCTAAGTCAGACAATCTTTCTCCTTCTCATCCACCATGCTGGATTTTTGACTGTGGTCAGCCGTATTGATCTTCGGTGGCGCCATGCTGCTGAACATGAGGTACAAGAACGCAGCAATGAGGAAGCCTACAGGCCACACGCAGGAGCTAGTAATTCATATCAGCAACGTTGAAAGCACGAGGTAAAGGAAGATAGAGTTTACAAGATGTACTTCGCCCCCACGGGGATGGGCAATGTCGCGTCGACGTTCAATGCGAACCCCGGCATGTTCGGAATGAGAGCAAACGTGAATGCAACGAGGGCGCGCCAGTTGAAGCCAGCCGTATACCAGTAGACGCCGGAAGTCGCCGAAGAAGCAGATGGGTGATAGTAAAGCTCAGGAATGTACATGACGCGGCGGCGGAGAATGAACTGCGACACAAATAAGCTGCCTCATTTTGACGTGGAAGACGTGGAAAGGTGCTCACGAAGTCGGTCAAGAGAATACCAGAAATAGGGCCCAAGAAGATCGAATAGCCACCGAGGAACGAGGTGAAGGACTTCGCAGAGTTTTGTATAATCCACGGACAGACAGCGACGCCGAGAGCTGCGCAGATGTATTGACCGCGACGAATGTTGACGTACGTGGGAAATAGAATGGTGAGGTCATTGCCGACCGCCGTTGAACTGGGAACACGCTGAGGATGTTGCATCACACAGAAAGTGAAGATAAACGTACTTGGCACTGATATTGGTCGCGATAGCGGCCAATGCCCAGCAGAACGCGCCGAAGAACTGCGCCGCACGACTGTCCCAGAGTTCACACACCTGGAGAGGGTTCCATGTCAACACCCCGTAGATGACCTGTACTGCGCTCGTCACGACCACGCCCAAGATCGCGCAGAGTGTAACAGGTATGCTCAGCGCGAATATGTTGGTCCATAAAACCGTCCTCGGCGACTTGGCGTAACGCGTGAAATCGCAGATGTTCAGAGCGAGCGTGGCTTTAGTTGCGATGGCAGAAGTCATAGCGCTGAAGAAGAGGTAAGCCACGGGGTTTCCGGGTGTGGTCGAAGTGCCTTGAGAGAACACGGGACCGAAACCGTGGGCCCGACTGACTGCCCAGCCCACTGAATTGTGATGAGACGAAGAAGAAATGAAGGGAAAGGAGGACGTACAGAGGGTAAAGCCGAAAATAGGCATGACGACAACTTTCACCATGAACAAGTATCGAAGCTTGGAGATGTGAATCCACAGTAAAGGAAGTTGGATGAAATAGGATATGCTCGAGTAGTCTTAATGGTTTAACTGTAGAAAAAGTAGATTCACGTACAAGAAGCACAAGAGCTCACTACTGGTGACATGTGCGTTCGGAGGAAGATGATTCCTCATATTCTTGAAAGACGGCCAGATCGCGCCAAGCATGACGCTCACGCACTGTCCCCCCTGGTACGTCTGTGTTCCAAACCAAACTATAGCGGCGACAGCCCGACATACGACAGCGACTACGGTGCCGCGTATACCAAACGAGGCACGGGCGTAGACGGGAAAGTTAATTCCATAGACAGCGCCCACCCAACCATTCAGAGCACACGCGATCGAGATGATGACATGCCCAAGGAACACCGCACCAATCGTCGCGCCGGGTGATAACCCGCCTGCAACAGCAGAAGAGGCGACTTGATACTGACTGCGCGACGTTAGCGCTCCGGTGTGGCACACGACATTTGTAAACGGCGTACCTGATTCCGAATGCTTCTGCGATCCAGTATCCGGTGAGATGGAACGCCCCCCATTTCCTAGGGCCCTCTGGGAGGTGGGGTACAGGTAAGAGGTCGGGCTGACACTTGATGACTTGGCCCTCGACGCCCGCCTCCGACTCCTCCGCGCGGATGCGCCAGCTAAAGTTCTCGAACGGATTCCGAAGATATACCATCGCTTTAGTTAGATCGGATAGACGATTCCAGAGTCAGATAGGATAGCGACGAGCAAGGTGAGAAGTAGTAGGAATCCTTCACGTTAACGCGAGGTCTTTAGCTGTAGCCTGTCATGGGCGGATGTTACCTGTCGGTATTCAAAAAAACAAAGGATTTTTATCTCCGTAATTGGACGCAATGTTCCTGCAGAATGGCTGTGCAACAAGCCTGGAAAAAGTCCGAATTGGATTTACGATCCGATGACGTAACTATCTAATGTTGGCCACTTATCGTTATCGCATTTCACGGCCGTGGGTCTGTGAGAGAGCAGAATAGTCATTTGACTTCGTATCTCGCATAAATGGCTGCGTGGTTATCAGGTTCCCTACTCTTCCTTCCCCTCACTCTATTTGACCTCTATGTCGACTTTCCACCAGTCCATTGATAACCTCGCAGAAAACCTCTCCGTAGGACGTGGAGGGGTAACAAAGAGGGTACGCATTGTGTCTGATCTATCAGCCCATCTGACTATATATCTGACAGGTACAATTGAACTGGAAAGCGTCCCCAAATTCGAGTCGCCGTATGAAGAGCGCGAATGGATTAAGGCGCACATGGCTGCCGCCTTCCGCTACTGGGCAAGATGGGCTTTGCCGAGGGCGTCTCTGGACACATCACCGTGCGCGACCCCGTCCTCCCCGACCACTACTGGTGAGTGAGAGCATCCGCGGGCTTGTCGCGCTAAAGACTAATGGACGACTAGGATGAACCCCTTTGCGGAGCACTTCTCCACGATGACCAAGTCAATGCTCGTGCTCGTGGATCCCTCAGGCCATGTCTCCCCACACGGCGCCCAGCTCCCGATCAATACCGCCGGTTTTCATATCCACTCCGCCATCCACAAAGCGCGCCCAGATATCCACGCTGCAGCTCATTGCCACTCCATCCATGGAAAGGCATGGAGCGCTTTCGGACGTCCTATCGATACACTTACGCAGGATTCGTGTCTTTTCTATGATAACCTTGGTGCGACCTATGCGCTTCCTGAGTTCTATTTTTACTCATGAAATTCATAGGCGTGTATGCCAACTTCGGTGGTATTGTGCTCGCGCAGGAGGAAGGCGAGAATATTGCAAAAGCGCTTGGACCCAAGATGAAGACCTGCATACTCGGTAATCATGGTCTCCTTACACGTATGTCCGCTTTATTTCTTCTGCTCTTCTTTAAGCTCTTATACCACCACAGTCGGTCGTACTGTCGATGAAGCTGTATATCTCTTCGCTGCCCTTGAACGCCAGTGTCACGTTCAACTGATGGCGGAGGCTGCTGCTGCGAATGGCATCCCAAAAACAATCATCTCGCCCGAGGACGCCGAGTTCACCGCGAAAACTATCCAGTGGTGGGAGAACACATACGTCAACGTAAGTCCTCTTCATTTCAACGACGGGTAGTTCCCACAACACGCATCTAGTTCCAACCTGAATACAAGCTGCTCCTGAAGGAAACAAAAGGCGACTTCCTGCTCTAAACATTCGTTTGACTTTGATTTTCGTGTCTAACTTGATGTGAATAAACCATCCGATGTACAATCTGTCTGTATATATCACAGGAACTTTCAAGAAATTGAGGCATGTCTGCTCCCTCGCGGAGCAATGTTCTTTGCATTTCCCGTAAGTACGTGCCCACCTCACCTTAATTTGGTTAAGAGCCACAGTCACAACGAAAGACATCATGATCAAGTTAATGTAAGCATTTAGTGAAGACGCACACATGCAAAACTCACGGGTATACAGAGTAGTTGGAATGCTTCTGGTTGCGGTGGGCAGTGCCGAAAAGTCCGCGTCGGGAGGATTAGCATATATAGACAGCTGATGTCCATGTAAAACAGAACGTTACCTACCAGTCAATGTTCCTACATGCCGGCAGTATCGTCGATGTGCGGGAAGAGCACTGAAGATTAAGAGGATACATCAACAACGCTTAAAATAAGCAGTAGTCCAGAAGACGATACGTTAACATCAAGGATCCATAACCAAATCGTCCAAATAAATGTCCATCACCATCGCACAGTCCGTTTCATATCATTAAGCAGTCCAGGAATTAGCAAGTCCAAGAGCCCTGTAGGGAAAGTGTTAAAACGTTCGGAGAATATGTGAAGTCGCGTACGTCAGGTGTTCCCGGGGCGGTAGTCCACTGGTATGGTTGTTCCCCAAGACATTCCGCCAGAGTGACAAGTCGGTAGCCGGCGGCCTGGAGTTGTTGAATTGCGTACGGCAGCACCTGGTGCGCGGTCGTTTCTAATGGGCGGACCTTGAGTTTCTCTCGCGCGAGGAACAGTGAACTAGAACACCCACCATAAGTTTCATGATTCAGCGGTAAGATCGTGGATGGGTGTTGGCTGATAGTGGACCTGTAGCGGCTCTCGCTTTCAGCAACGGAGGCGCCGACAGAATCACCGGAACTAAAGGCATATTATTCAATCGATCTGTCAATCGCTGAACAGGAATACGCACTCAAAGTCCCAGATCACAAGGCTCTGACCGCGTATGGCAGACGCGGAGCGCACTAAATCGTTAAAGTTGCCATAGGCTGTAAAGCATCGATGAGCACGAAGTGCACCAATTATAGTTTCGACCTACGAGGTCTCATGAAGGCTGGGGCGACGCCGACGATCCTTTCCAGAGCCTCTGCGCGTACAATCGGAACGAGTTCTTCGGCGATAGTCAAAAAAGCTCACGTTCCACGCGCCACATCTCATCGTGAACTAACAAGAGAAGTACATTAGGGTCTGAGAGCGCAAGAGACGGGACGTCCTACTTTGGTCCCAGCTGAGAGTAGTAAGGTCGCTGTGGCTCCATGTGTGCGACGCCACTTGATGGCCATTGTTATAAGCATAGCGCACCCGGTCCATGGCATCGTTGTTGTAAATGCAGTCATCTAGAAACATGCCGTCAGTCAATTACCATGGTTGCCGTATAGTGCGAAGGAATTACAATTGTTTCCATCTATAAATATAACGTTAGAAGCGAATACGCGCGAAGGAATCCTCGGAACCACTGACTGAAGAAGAACGTTCCCTTCGCGCCGGCGGCATTCAATGTATTAACGATGTCGTACCTGTGGAAAGCTGTGAGCCCGCGTTCCCACAGAATGTACATGGATACTGGACTGACATGTAGACCCATGGTCCGTCATCCTACAGGGCGAATATGAAATGGTCCCCACAAATCCATGGGATGACGACGTACAAAGGTAAGAGCGACCGTGTTGGGCTGCGTGCAGCTGTAGACCACGTCTGCGAGTTGACGTTTGACGGGGCTAGTTGGTGCAGCTATGGAGAGGGACGCCAATAGCGCAGCTGTGAGGACGGAGAAGAGCATCGTAAGTCGTGTAGGGGGGACGTAAAAAGAGCAAAGCTGGAGCTTGAAGGACACTCAGCCCGACTTTATAGTCCGCACATATGTTTCATCGAATCCGTCAAAGTGTAAAGCACGAGGACAGATGGGGTTCGGTCATATGTCCATAATCGCCGTCCAGGCATCATCTTCGTCGCAAGTTCCGAAAGGATGGTTGTCGGCTCGATCGTACCAAACGTATGGGCTGTGTCGCATTCGTGGATAAATACCGCGTCGTCAACACACTGACTAGGAGATCTCCAGAGAGAAGGAAGTAGGGCGAAGAAGATGCTTACCGCGGCCAGTTCGGAGGATGGCAAATAATGCCCGCCTTGCGTACAGAGCGGAGGAAAGCGGCCCAGGCAGCATCAGATATATATCAGTGGGACAACAAATGCACGCCACGAGCTCCTCCAATCGGTCAATTATGTAAATGACGAGACACTCAAGCGATATACTTTGGAACCTGGATGGTGGCTGGAGTATCTGTGAGACCGCCGTTCGACGCGCTGTCATTAGGCGCTTAACTGTCTTCGCCTGCCAAAAGCCTTATGGACGACGACCTTCTCGACCCGGGAACACGCTGAGCAATTTTACAGAACAAGGAGAAGAGATATCTCCGTACCGTCGAGTCCGGAGAACGTCGCAGACCATTAGCCAAGAATGAGAACCGAGCGTGCTCCTACTCCACTCCCCAATCGTGCGTCCCGCCAAAGAATGTAGGTGCTGTAATTCGGCGACGTAAATTCGGTAGGTCCAGTACTATAAATAGAGGTCCATAAAGAGGCTCCCAATGATTGTTTTGAGTATCGGCATTTCGTACATTGAAGATGGAGGGGCCATGACCCCAAGCCAAATTGGCAGATCGAATTCCAGAGGCATGGCGAACGTGGCTTGAGGTGACAGGGCGTACTGAAGCTGAGACATTTCTGAGGATTGCGCCACTTCGAACGAGAAAGGTGGCCAGGAATACCGCTCTCTTGGCCACATGATCCGAAGAGTGGTTTTAAATTCCTTTCGACGCGGGCTAGGAGATGACGTTCCGCGGGCGAGGCGATGATGGGAGTGGCAGGTGTGAGAAATTCGAAAGCTCCGCGTCCAGTCTCGAGTCTGAAGGAATGGGTAAGCAATAGTTAGTAAGATGAAAAACTCGGTGACATGAATCTAGTCGACTTACGAGAATGGTGCACTCGCGTTTCATAAATCAACCTAAGTTTGTAGGAAGTTTGCAAGACAGAAGGTATTGCTATTGAACGTTGAACCGGTGAGATCGCGCTGAACTTGGGGCAAAATCTAGAGAAGTCAGGAAGAATTGTTTTCTGACAAGAGTAATAGAAGGAAACGTTGAAGAAAATGTAAGAGCCTAATTGATCAGTGGCAGACATCTGGCAGGCATGGATAATGGATGTTGGGTGAGGACCTTCACAGTCAGCATCAGACGCTGCCGACAAGCATACGCAAATAAAGGACACGTATAAATGCCGATTCTTTGCCGACAACGTCTTCCTTTTGTTCCGCCACGACAATACATTTTCTCCGTCACGGTTTTCTTCTTCCTTGCGTGATCTCTTTTTTTTCGCTGGCCACTTTCTGCCCGGACAGTTCTGAGCCTCGTGCTCCTACACTGATCTGGTTCTGGTGTTGCGCCTATATTTACGTTTTCATCCGTCGTCTAATCAGCGTGCGGATGGAGTCGGATGAGAAGATGCCCGCCGCTTGGTTGGGCTGTCTGTTACCGCCTCCTACATGCTGTTATCGTAGGTCCCTCCACATGTACTAGCCTCTGCTCCTTCCCAATTAAATTTTCATTGGAGTTTCATCGGTGGACTAGTTAAGAATCATGAGTTCTTCCTTGCTAGCTCAAGGCCTCTCAAAGATTGACGTAGATCGGCCGCTCGATTCGTACTACGAGTCCGCCGCCTGAACGATTTTAAAGCTAACGGCCATGGCCACTACACGCAGCGAGGTAGGCGCAGTCCAAATCTCTGCTTTCTTCATACTAAACGGCAAATTCCTTCGGCAGACATCTAGGCTCAAAGCAGCAGCTATTGGCGGATCCGTCGACGCTATCAAAGAGATTGCCTCCTGCGTTTCGGAAGGCACTATCAAACTCTTCGATGCCATCCCCGTCGTGCAGCGAGGGCTTGCGATTTCCAACATGATATCTATCGACACACCTGCATGGCGCGATGAACCTGCGATCGTCGGCGCTCTCGCCGCTTGTGATATTCTATCCTCTGGTATGCATCGCCATATCAGAACGTACGGATTGCGGAGGATGCCAACCGTTATTACACGCCCGCTGAAGGTTCTATTTCCCACCGTCAACCAATGGATGGCCTACTTTGCGGAAAGGACTGGTCTTGCGTCGACGGAGACACCCACACAACGTCGCGATGAAGACCTTGTACTACTGATCGATGACCTGGTCAGGATCTTTGGGAATCTCCGACCGCAACTCCCCGAGTTCGTTTCCTTGGACTACCCAAGTAGCGAAGCCTTCTTCGGCACTATGGTGCGGCTGTGGGTCGGGAGCACAGTGGGTGGATTAGAGACTACCTATCTCATTACCTTTCTCATCAATAGCCCAACGGTGAATCACTCGCCAGACACTGCTGCTTATATTGAGCACCCGACTATCATGGCGTTTATCACTCACTCGACCGACCCGCTGTGCGCCGCAATCACCGCCCTCTGCATACGCCTCACCTCCGAGCGAGAAATCAACATTACCCTAGTTCACTCCCTCTTCGCGTGCATGGTGTATTCCACCGCGACGGCCGTCCACATCAATAACATGGTCATTGAGGGTATCTTGCCCTTCCTTGTTCGCCTCCTACGTCGGCTGATATCGTTGAACACCGCGATCGCGTACCCCGCTATGCCTGAAAGCCTACAAGTCGAATCGACAGGCGCGGTCAAGTCCGCGTTGCTCATGGGGTTCAAGAATATCATCATCATCATCAAGCAAGGTCCTGCCTTCATTGTAAAGTGCCTCGAGGCCGGGCTGATGGAGGCAATCCTCGCTATATCGCTTCGTCACTCCGAGGATGCGGAATTCCGAGATGCCATTGTTCCTGCTCTCGGACAACACGGCGTCTTGGACGAGGTGGTAGAATTGCTCGATTTCATGAAGACATACCTCTTCTATCGGTGTATCGCCCACTTGTACCGGCAGAAGATGAACACGAGGAACTCTAGGCGGATGCACGAAAAGCTATCTCCCGAGTGCCCAATTGGTCAATGCTTGGAGGGTATTCACAACAACGAATTGCGCAAGGCAAATATGTTCAATCGAGAGTTTGTTGATGCTGCCTTTAGTCGATGCGCGAACGTCGGGGTAAGGGCCTCATCTGGATAGATCAACTTTGAGTGCTCACATTATACCTAGTGCTCGGTAACGTCAGGAAATGGCTCCCCACTGAGGCGCTGCATTAATTGCCGGCATACCGCGTATTGCTCACAGTCTTGTCAGCGACAAGATTGGAATGGTAGACATAAGGAATACTGTTCGTTCTTTTCTGGTGAACGCGGTGCGTTCTCTGGCATCATAGACACCCTCAACATTGTGACTAACAGACACAATAAGAGATCAGCCGGATGTACAACGACGTACTCCCCACGATGGATCAAGAATTCGTTCTTTGGATTGCATCCCGAGACATCCACCGTCCCGAGTTCAGACCCACGATAGCCGCCTTTGCGGAGGAGAAAACGATGAACGACCAGCGCATTCTGGTTCTCGATTATGCCGACGGCGACCTCGAGGGCGCGTCTCTAGCAAGCTCGACTTGTCAGGACTGCGTGGCGTATTGGCCTGAAGCTTCAATTTTTGACCTCGGAACGCGTTATACTATGGATCATGAGCATCTTGTGCGGGCGGCGCAGGCTTTGACGGTGTTGGGGGAGCTTCCTGTCCTGATTCTGACGCCGATGGGGAGACATGATTCATCAAAACGGCTGACGACAGTCGACCGGTTGGTGAAGAGGCGCTATGCCTCCTGAAGAGGAAATAGAGCGGTGTAGGATGACTTGTAAAAAAAGAGGGAGATTGTTTCTCGATTAGACTTCATTAGAGACTGCTTTCGGTTCAGATGGGCGCGCGTTGTCAAATGTTGACAAGTTCTAGAGACGGAAACGTGGTGTACTAGTAGAAGTCGTCTCATCAGCACGCGTTTCTGTTCTGTGAGCCTAGTTAATGATTCAAAAAGCAAAGATACACTCTCACTCAATATCTTGATCAAGCCTACTGAATAAATTTAGGGACCTCCGAATGATGTGGCGCGACTACTTGTGATGTGGCGCTTTCATGTTAAAATGCATCGGCGGGAGCGATGTCCTGGGTGATATCCCTGTCGTAGCCGACACTAGAGGAGGTGGTAAGTACGGCGGACGACAAATGTCATGTCAATACACAGATCAGTTTCGCAAAATAGGCAGGGCGTGAAACCCCCAGCGCCGAATGATTCACAGCGGTGAAGGTGCTGATGGTGGGTTGATGTCGCAGCGTCAATCAGCCCGGAGACACGCATTTTAATCCTCAGCTGCCATTGAAACTGTCATTCATCCGGCGCTACTGTCTTCTCCTTTCCTGTAAGATCGAAACGAGAGACGCCCATGCCGAATATCAGCGCCACACAGTAGGACTCTGCCGGGGCAGAGGTTTATTCACGCCGCCGCCACAATCAGAGGACCCGCACATCGCGCGAATCTCGGACAGACTCGTGCTTACGACAGTAAGAGCCTGGAGCCAGCCGTAATTGGTCATGTGATGGTAAACACTTTGGAGAATTTAATCACATGATCGTTCGTCCTCTTGGCTTCGACTTTCACTGAGGAACCTATGGGGAACCATTTCCACGATATACGGCCCTCTTTTCTCCCACCATATCACCGGAATATGCCTTTTTCTCGCCGCCCACATTTATGCTTGGAGTGGAAAAGTCCGTCCAGCCCAGTGCGCTTCTAATGATTTCGAGGTTCATGACGCCTGTATATGCTCGTAAATATCCTTCTCAGGTGGAGTAACTGTGCCTCTTCCGCGCCACACGACCCTATCCATCTTCAACCATAACGTTTGCTCCACATTCCATTGTCCTTTCCGATCGCTGAAGCGGCATTTCCAGACCTTCTTAATAATAATTACCTACATTCACCTCCTCTTCAAAGGTTCTAACTGCGAACTCGTATGTTGATGTTTGGCTTGTTCTATGCGCACTTACGCGTTGTATAGTCCGGCTCGTGTACCTACCAACCTAATCCGGTTCTAGCGTCTGTAAACGGGGCTCCAAATCTGCTCCAAACCCCAGACTTCCCGGGAAAGCCTCATGCACTGTGATCCCCGTCCAGAATCGTAAATACGTACCAAATTATCGCTAACCGAAAGTACATCAGACATGCGGCACACACAAAAGACCCACATGCTACCCACGTCGTTTCTCGACGTGGTCATGCGTGGCTCTGGTGAGCGTCAAGTTAACTAAGGAAACCTGCGTGCTGTCTTTGCTTAACACGTCGATGAAAGTTAGGGCGCGCCGAGTGGCCGAGAACTGCAGGGTCCCACTCCACGATGCTCCTCAGGACGCGATCAAGGTGCATTAGGCATTAGCGGGCAGTTAATTGACGAAGTCTCCGTTCTGCCCCTCGACAATTTTCATGACAGCATTCTCTGTCAATTCTCGAATCCTTTCATCAGGCTTAGAAGGCGAGCATTGTTCTGGTTGTGGATGATGTGTTCGAGTGCAATTCGTGCTGAGGTACATGCATGGAGCCCACGAGTCTGAGCATGAGGTTGTAGTGGCATTTACGAGATTAAGGAGGTCAAGTCGTTCAAGCTGCACGTCGCCCCGCATTGATCGACCTGGTGTTCCTGATCTAGACTGTTCATCGTTCTGTAATCCACCTCGCGGTCATCATTTAATCACATCGCGTCCACGGTTCACGGTGCGCGAATTAATTGGCCTTGTTTCTGCTATGGACATCCCCTTAGGTGGTGTGATGCAGGGTCAGGAGATTATCGGGCCGAGACCAGGCCCAAATTCAAAAAGAGCCGGAGGTTGCTTTTAACCATCACGTTCTCCTCACCATAATTTTTCGGTTGGACGTATGTGCAGGTATAAAACTCGTCGTCCATCGCGCCGAAAACTGTAGCTAACAATCGCAGGCCCTTCCACTCTTTATCGCTCTAATCATGATCCGCTTCGACACTATGCCGCTGGCCGTTCAGGAGGCCATGTGTACGCCCATGCACCTCATTCTCCCCGCGACGCCCTCCTCCCCCTCCTCCCCCCGACCCTCCGGTGCTCTCTACCTGGGCTCCATGGCCGCCCTTCACGAGTCTGAAAGTCTCGCTCGCGCCAATATCACGCACCTCGTACAGGTCTTGGACGCGCCGTGGCACCCTTTCTCCGAAAAACCCGGTTTCCATTCCTACAAAATCGATATCATGGACGTGAGCACCGCAGACCTTAAACCGCACCTCGAAAAGGTGTGCGAGTACATCGAGGCTGCGATGCGGAGGGGCGAGAGTGTCCTGGTTCATTGTCAGCAGGTACGCGCTATATTTCTTTCTTTATTGTCTTTTGCTCACCCTCCGATCTAGGGTATCTCCCGCTCCGCCTCTGTGGTGATCGCCTACCTCATCCGTAACCGCGGCATGTCTTACGACGCTGCGTTCGCTCTCGTCCGCCGTCAGCGCGCGTGCGTCAAGCCCAATGCTGGCTTCGTTCAGGCCCTCAAGGAATGGGAGACGGCGTGGCAGAGGCCTGCCATGGCCCGGAGGTTTACCACTTAATGATAAATGCCGTTTTATCTTCACATATCGGCGATCACGCTCGTACGTCCACCCTCTCTTTATCCTCACAACTAATTCACCGGTATCACCATAGTTTCCTTGGACATTCACTCGTTTACTCTTTACCTGTATTTCTACTTTATCGGACTCTTAACGGACTTTGTATCATCTCTCCCTGCTCTCTCTTGCTATCATCTTTCATTTTTCCTTTTCTTTGGGTTCAATCGGGGTTCAATAGACAGGGGTTTTCTTCGCGGTACACACGAGGCGCCATCGGAGAACCAATGCGCAAGGGCAATCATTCGAGCGCATCAGATGACGTGCCTCCGGTGAGCTTAATTGACGCGTGGATGCCTATCTGGTCCTGGATGGAAGCTGCTCATAGACCACATCTGGAGCGCAGTCGTTCTTCTTTTGGAGAAGCTCTCACTATCGGTCTTGCGTGCGATTCGCTAGAGGTGGACGACCCACGGTGGCGTCTCGTAGTGAGTTTGCTTGTAAGAGTTTCTCGTGGTCTCCAGTTACCTCGTGCAATCGAGCGAGTCGAAGATTCTTCCGAGTGAGGTGTGCTTTCCATTCACACACTTGGAACTCACTTGCTGTAAAGCATTACAGCTATTTACAGTAGCGACACGTACTGCAGGGGGTTGGAGCGCCCTACGGTCTCGTAATGGGTTGTACTTGTGCACCGTGTTTCTTCGGCGCGCGGAAGAGATGAGCACACAAAGTTGAGCAAAATACTTCGCCTCCCCTTTCCTGCAGAAAATATTAAAAGGGATCAACATCTTACAGGTGAAGCATGCACGTCCCGACTAAGACTTTCTCGAGGACGAAGAGCTTACGGTCCATGCTCTTCATCCAAGGTAAGTACCTCTAGTACATATCTCGGAACGATCGTCAAGGACAAGGAAAGATTCATCCTAGACAACAAATCACGTCCTCCACCGGCTGACAAAGGTATTCTTTCTCTGCATTCCGCCATGAACAAAGATCGCTCTGAAAACGCCCTCGGACTCCTTCCTACATGCCACATCGGTCTCCGTGCTTCGGTTGCCAAATTTATATGGAGTCCTCCCGCTATGTCGCGTGGTATTATTTTTGACGTTCAAATACAAGCAGTTTCCTGACTCTTGTCTGTGCTACTACACATAGGCGCGCTAGTTCTAGTTCTCCCGTTCCACACCGCGACGTCCTGCGTCTGCCAAGAGTCCGTAGCGGGAGGTCACCCGCTAGGTCCGTCGCACTCTGTTAGAAGAAGACTTATCAACTTATCTTTGGAGACAGATTCACAGGGAAGCCAGAGTCCACAGTGCCGGCGGCAAATGATCAACCGTTTACATTCTTCTCTTATCTACACCCACTGACCTGCTCTTCTCTTCGTGTTCCAACAACATTCTCGTTCGCGTTCCCTGTTTCAGCGTTGGTTATGCACGACAAGTAGGTGGTCGTACTGTCTGCCCAGCAGTCTATGAACCCTCTATGGGCGCATGTGGGTGTCCAATCTCCCATATCGTTATCGCTGAGTGCCTATTCGATAAACAGACGCCAAGCCTCTGCATCTTCTTTAAAAACTTGGGTTCGACGATAGAACGGGCAGTCAGCTCTGCTCGGTGACTCTCAGCAGATATGGGGCTCTTGCAGCGCGTCCACGAGAAGATCAAGCTGCATGGAGACGACGAGAAACACGAGAAGACGGACTCGTGGTCTAATCGTGATCTCATCCCGATGCCGCCAGAGTATGTTCTTTCCTTTCGTGCACGAGCGTCGTTCATTCGCCTGTTAGACGCCGCAACTGGGGCGCCTTCAACTACTTTGGCTACTGGACGCTGTCGTCTCTAAATGTAAGGCATCGCACTCTATCCCAAATACCCCACTTACGCTCAGTGTAGATCGCGACATGGCAGATGCCTAATGCCTATCTCACGCAAGGTCTATCGGTCGGCCAGGCTATGGGCGTCATTATCATCAGTCGCTGCCTCATCATCTTCTTCACCACGCTTATCGCTTGGTGTGGTCTCACGTGGCACATTGGCTTCACGGTCCAGAATCGGTTCAGCTGGGGCATGTACGGCAGCTACATCCCGCTCACCCAACGCGTCCTCCTCAACTTTATCTGGAATGCCATTCAATGCTGGAACGGGGGAAAACTCGTGTCGGTCATGATTGCGGCTGCCATTCCCAAGTTTACCGATATGACTGGAGGTACGCGCTCGTCCTTGATCAAATTGCTCTCTGACTGACTTGAGTCGTATAGGTGTCGGAAACCAGCCTACGACGTCGTACGACTTCATTGGCTTTTTCGTCTTCTGGATCTGCTCGATTCCGTTCGTCTGGCTTCCTCCCGAGCGCTTCAGGATACCGTTCTTGGTCACCACGCTCTACTGTGCAGGTGCTATGGTCTGCATGAGTACGTCCACCCTTAAATACTCGGACATGAAACTTACTGTTAACTCCCTTACAAGTGATATGGGCCGTGTCCGTCGCCAAACATCCTGGGCCCGTCTTTTACTCCGGGCAAGTGAGCACTGGGACATGGGCTACCTCGTGGATCTGGCTCAAGTGCATCAACTCCTTCGTCGGGGGCAAAGCCGCGGGTATGACGAACGGGTCTGACTGGGGTCGGTATGGGAAAAGCAAGGCGGCGTACTTGAAGGGTGCGATATCGTGCGAGCTCATCGCCGGGACTTTGGTCAGCTTCTTGGGCTTGGTCGTGACGAGCTGCGCACAGACGATATATGGCGAGATCTACTGGAATCCGCCTGATTTGTTGATGCGGATGATGGACAGCGGGCATGGGAGCGGGAAATCGAGGGCTGGCGTGTTCTTCCTCGCGTTGGGTTTCGCCAGTGCTGTATGTTCCTCGCATCTCCTTTGAACATTGTCGCTGACATTGTTGCTGCATAGGCCGGATTTGAAAACGTCTGTGGCAATGCGACGGCTGGAGGTATCGACTTGGCGGGTATCTTCCCCAAGTACATCAACATCCGACGAGGCGCTATGATCACCTTCTTCGCCGCATGGATCTGCATGCCGTGGCAGCTCATCAATCGCGCAGCCACATTCGTGACCGTCCTGTCATCGTTCTGTGTCTTCCTCTGCCCGCTTATGGGTATCATGTGCGCCGACTACTTTGTCGTGAGGAGGCAACGGATCAAGTTGACGGAGTTGTATGAGCTCCACGGGAGTTTCTATTATACTGCTGGGTTCAACTTGAGGGTATTCCTACCCTGGATAGCTGGATGGGCTCCTACTGTCGGTGGGCTGGCGCTCGTCGCGAGCAACGTCACAGATGGCCCTCGTGCGCTATACAAATTGTATTACATGACTCCTTTCCTGGGTGCGTTCTTCGCATCCTTATGTGTGGGCGCTAATCTAACTACGTTTAGGCTTTTTCATTTCATTCACTTTGTTCTTGCTGATGAACGTTGTATTCCCTGTGGCGGGCGCGGGTGACATTGATGCCGTTGATGTGTTTGGGACGTTCAAACTGGAAGAAGCGAGGAGATTGGGTGTTATGCCTCTGTCTTTTGCACCATCCGACGTTGATTCAAATTCTGTACGCAAGGTTCCAATCAGTACAGAGGAGAAGGTGTAGCTAATGTCCCTATCTGAATCGGATTGGCGGCCATTGTCGAATATGAAGTGCGGATCCTTCTCTCCGAAGCCACGCTGTCAATAGACGTACGTCTGACTGTATTAGTCTAAGCTCGATGCGTAGCGGCAGGTACACATAAATTTCAAAGTAAATCGACAGTACATTTCTTGAATACCTATTGTGGAAATCGATGGTCATGTTCGTGAAGCTTCTTCATGCCTGGCGGGAGTAAAAGTAACTAAAATCTTCGCTATAGTTCAATCTGACTTGCTTCCACCAGCGTCCAATTGCTGCATCGTTGCAGGAACAATCATCGAATCTTCCTTCTCCAATCTCGTGCATCGTCCCCTCAAACGAATCGACATTGGTTAGATCTGACCGCCTACGACGGCTAGCCTCTTTCTGCACGTCATTGACGTATCGATTCCAGATCGTGCATTTCCGACTGCCACCCGAATGCTGGTTGGGCTCTGGTCGCGATGAGGTGATGGAATTGTACACTCGGGCGAATTGGTCTCTGTACCTTTAGAGAGATGAATGGAAGGACTCAGATCGAGGAAACTGCATACGAAGTCCATGCCGAGTACAGCCGGCCGTAGTCAAATACCTTCACGGCGTGGTTTGGTGAGGCAGGACTCAAGGCTTTGACTGGCAGCGGGTTCCCACAGCGTGTGATAGTCGTGTCGCACTGCATATCGTAAGACTTCAAGAGGCTGCGTTGACACGGCGAGCCTGGCACGAAAAACGTCAACCAACGGAGGATGAAATTCTGCCTTGACGTATTCACCTCATTCGCAATTTCGATATCTCTATCGCTGAATACACACCGTACTTCTCCGCCGCCTCCGCTAGCCGATCAAACAGCGCGAAACGAATGTTCATTGTATCGGAAACTCGTGCTCAGGATGAAAATAGCAGAGGAGGAGCTCAATCACATCGCCCTGCTCCGGAAGCTCGACAGCAGTATCCCCGTCTGGGCTGTAGGGCGGAAACCCTGGCGAGTACAGGGCAAGACGATGTGAATGACACCCGAAGAGCTTCCCATCGCTTGATCTGATGATAACATCGACAACTTCATCGCACTCTGGAGTACGGGCCATCGCTCAGGTATAAATTGCAAGACGGAGTTTTTGGCCATACCTTTGACAGGACAACTTGCGGTTGTGGTCGACATGGTAGGTGAGAACTGAGGGATGGCACGTTGTAGGGGCCTGTTAAAGAAGAATCAGGCATGTGATGTGAATCCCCACCAGCGCGGGTAAGGAAATCCTTCGAATGTCTTCGAATAACGATTGCGTCCGTGATACATCACTGCTGTAACTGTCGGGAGATAAGATACGCTAGTGCACGGAGGATTGACTTCTGCTTCGACCTTCCGAGTTTTATTTGGGGCGTCATTATCGTCCAAGGGAGACGCCACTGCCCCCAAGCAGAGCAGGGTGTCACGACTGGCGTTAATGTCACTCTTGAACCTGTGAATGAAACGATCATGAATTTTCTGACTAACGTGTAGCGTAGGTTCGTTGCCGTGCTGTCAATGATAGATTTCTACCACAAGCGCCTATTGTCCCAAGTTAGAAAGGAATCACGTTAGAATATGTAATGTGATACTAGTCGGCACAGATGAGTTGGTACTCAAGAGTCAACAGCGCGCACTGTAAAGGCAGTGTAATCGGGTCCCAGGTCTGGAGACTTCTCGCAGAAGGAGTCGACCGTAGATAGACGACGCGTCTAGGCGCGTGTAAAAGAGTACTCTGTAACCCTGAGTAAGGTAGTGTGTAACCCGCACTCGGGGAGCCTTATCACGGGTACTCAGCGGGCCTAACGTGTCGGTTATCGAATACAACACGTTGAGGACATACTCGAACGGTGGGAGAGCAAGAAAACGCAAGATGATGATAGAGCAAAAGTAAGTAGTAATACATGTGACGCGACTAAGATAAGCTAAGGGAGTAAGCACGCTTATGCGAGGTATCCATCCATATCACAGAGCCCCCCCGAGCAGAAGCGAGCTACTCCTGTCCCAAACGTTCCTGAAGACTCTTCTTGCTTCTCCTCTTCTTTGGCGGCCTATCCGTACCCAAACGCTCAGCTAGAGATGGCGCGCCTCCCTCTAGTCGTTGACTCAAAGGCGGCGCCGCCGCATCCGATAATCGTCCCATCAACGTTGAAGGACCCGACTCGTTCTGGCGGAACGCTTCCGCTGCCCGGGAAGCCATCTTCTCGTTGTAAGCAATTTGCTCCCCTCGACGCTTTTGACCTCTGGTACCCCGAACGACGTCATGCTCGTGCTCGATATGAATCAACATGAACCCATACTCGCTCGAGGCGTAAGGAACTCGCCGTATGTCCATATAACGAGTGTAGTCGCCTAAAGGATCGGGTGTGGATTCCGCCGCTGCTAGAGGACGTATGTCTCGTTGTGGCGCATATTTGCGCAGCCACGCTAGAGAGTCTTCGCCGTACTGCCGATGCCGGACTCGCTGTTTGTACTTGAGCACGCATCTGTCGAACATATCTCCAAACGTGTCTCGGGTAATGCGGACGACCGTTAACTCTGGCATGGTTTGCAAGTATCCGGTCATAACGGTAGCATCTTGGGCCTTGTAACACTCGACCCAGAGCTCCCTATGAATTCCCGCCTGCGCGATACAGATGCGCTTCGTGGAGAACCCGTTCTCCACTGTGCCCACTGACTTCGTAAGAAGGCAAAGTCCCGCGTCCAAATCGAGGGCGTTGTCAAATGGAGGGCGCGGCGTATCTGTACGCACGTAGTATTGACAGCCAAGAAGGGATCGACGGCTTGCGACGTGTTTGCCGTAGGCACTGGTACATCTACGTCCATAGCCGCGGTCTCTCGTGTTGCCGGTACAACTGAAGAGGATGAACCCTTTTTTGCCTTGGGGTTCGGAATTGTCGAGTTCGGTTGGTCACGGATAACTGTCGTAGGACGGTTCAGGAATGGCGACGGCTTAGCTGCACGGCCCGATTAGCTGACTCCTTCGGGTATTCATAGACTTCTGTGAGGAGCTTGCTTGTAATATGAATGATCGAGGAGCCGTTGGAATAGGAGGGTGGCCTAGAGTCTTCTGCGGCGGCGCGACCACCTCTGGCATTGACGTCTGTTTTCTGGCTCTGTTTACTGGTGAACGAGAACGAGAATAGCGTCGGGGCGGAGGGGACGGGAACGCCATCGTTGGTGGCGCGGCGGAGAACGAGTGCGTTCCCTTGACTGAACTGACGCCCATCGATGAGCTTGCGGCTGATCCGTAGGCTTCTTGCGAGGAGGAGTAGGGGCGCGCCGTGGGTTCCTTCCTCTGGGAGATGGCAACCTTTGCGTATCGACTTCCATTGGCGCTGGATTGTCGTTGAAGGCTGCGTAACCGAATTAATGGGCCGGGAGCTGGAAGCATCCTCTTGGCTCATTCCTTCGTTCGCCGTCGGAACTGGGCTATCGGCTGAATCTTCATACTCGTCGTCTTCGCCGTAGTCCAGGTCTTCTTCGTCGCCGCTGTCCTTGGCCTCAGCCATGACTCGATTTCCCCGATTCCAATTGTTCCCTCCTTTCGCCTGCGTGAGAATAACGCCGACGTCCCCTGCTGACGGGTTCAGCGAGAAGTAGATCCAGTCGCTCGGATAGCTGGAACAGTCTAGCAGAATTTCCAGAGCCCACAATCTTTCGGAAATCGAATCGTATAGGCATCGCAATACCACAACGGTCTGCTTCGCAGTAGTAACCTCTGAGGTCGCCCCTGAGGCAAGAAGGGGGAAGCGCTAACTGCCTACTTCTCAAGCGGTCGAATACTACACGCAGGAGAGACGACTTAGTTCGTGATTTGAACGTGTCTTTACCGACGTTCACTAGAATGTCGGGAAGCTCTTCGTCCGGCAGCCAGTACTCCCAGTTTCCAGCAGCCGAAGCTTTCCTGATCGGCGGCGGACATACCCAAGACGGATTGATTCCAGGGGCATCCTTCATGACAGCCGTATAATACGACGAATCCGCGAGGAACGGTAGGAGTCGTTCTTTATCACCTCGGTTAGTCTTCGTTTCTTGTATCAAGAGTTCAATGGCTGCCTCCGATCTATCCCTGTGGAAGGAGAAGAGACCTCTCTTTTGCATGGACAACGAGTTCTGGACGGGCTTCACGGAGGGTAATGGGAAGATGTCGATTCGCAGATCTCGAGCCCAATTACGTTCAATGACAAACGTCGAGTGAGGGTGATCGTGGATACTCAGGCGAGCGAGTATGCGGGGTAGGGCGTCTGGACCGTCAGCTACAGAGACTTCGGGTGCATGTCGCTCCACTTCGTTCAGGATGTATACACGGGTACCCTCATCTTCCTGACCAGAAACCAGGCGACGAGCGAATCACAGTCAAATATCCATACGCCTACTCGGTAGACGTCGGCTGGGGGAATCTCCTGCGACAAGGAACCTTGTTCTTCTTTGGCTATCAGACCTTTCATCCACTGGTCTAGGCCCTCTTCAGGAAATTGCACGAAGAACTGAATGAACGCGTCCATCTCTTTCATTCCTCGCTGCACCATTCCACACAGACGAACCGCCTCGTGAAAGTCTCGTACGCGATCCAAGTCGTCGAAGGTCTGGATGGTGGGATATGACGGACGGGCGGCCCAGTACGGCTCGACGCAGTCCTTCTTATTCTCGTGGACTCTCCGCATACCCTCTGTGAGGTTGTACCATCGTCCTCGTAGAGCGCAGACGAAAGGATTCCAAATTGTCACGTTCAACCCTCCTTGGCCGACGCAGGCTAGAGCCTACATTGACTCTCTCGGCGAGTACCATGCCATGAGGACTGTAGGCAGCTTCGTATGGCTTTATGATAGCGCCTAGCCATGGTCGTTCTGGGATATAAAGCTGTGGAAGGCGCACATAATCGAAGGGCCCCAGACCACCGTCGGCGAACAGGAATGAGGAAGGCAGACTCGTCGTCGCCGTGAGAGGAAAGGGAGCGGGTCCAGGGTAGTAAGGACACGCGTCGAAGGGCATGCTTGCCGGATTGGACATGAACTTCAAGTTCGGACTCCAGATCTCGAGATGGCGGGTTTTCTGTTTGAATTCCCAGTCGAATCGTAGGAGTAAGGGCGGCGACGAAGGCAGCATGGGTAAACAGGCCTCGCAACCTAAGGCTAACTCGCTTGGAACGTGATCAAAGTAGTCCTGAGGCTGGAGCACTTTTGCTATCTTGAACTCGCGCCCGTCTGTAGATGAGAGCAGCTTCGGAGCGCGCACTTGGGACTCTACGTCTTTCCGACAAATGTGTAATGCCCATCTCCCATCAACCACAGGTAATCTCTATCCCGCGAGGCGTTATAGCCATGGTTGTCGTAGGACGGCGAAGGAAGGCTGGATACTCTGGCAACGAAGGAGCTGTAGCTACCATCTACGTTGCCAGACATCGGCCTCGAGTTCGGGACGCAGGAGCTGAAGCTACCTTTCGCGTTACGGTAAGACGATGAGCGTTGCATGATGGTGGTTCGGAAAGAGAGTAATATTCTTCCCACGCTCGCGGTTGCCTAATTTAGGACTTGATTCCGAGGACCGTGTTCAGATATTCGCGCCGTAACCTAGGGGCGTTTCGAATTGCGGTTTCAGAGATCCAGGAGTCGTCTGTAGGATCCAGATCCTTCCATCGTACCAAATACTTACGGTTGTGCCGTTTTTGGTACGCACGTCCTTGTGTCCAATATAGCTTCTACTTCCATTTCTTCAGAATATACCTTCACATCGCGCGTGTCTGGAAGAGTAGTCCTTTCGCCAAAGCGGGAATCGGATGGTACGTATTTCTTCAGTGTTCCAGATTAATGACGGGATGCATGGGGTACTCGGCGGGAGTCGCAAACGGTAAACCAAGGGGTTGATTTTTCCATAACTTCGAACGGTCCTATTGTGCGCTGAACTAGCTTCCTGCCGTACCTTCCGTCTCAACGAGCTCCATAGTATGCGGGTTCAGAAGACTAGATCTCCGGGCTTCAACTCCTGAACGGCGCGTCTCCCTTTGTTGTAAGCGCGCGCCTGCCTCTCCTGCGCTAACGCCAACGCATCTCTGGCGGCTTGCGATGCGCGTTTACCGCGTTGACCCACTCTTCTCCTTTAGCTCCAAGGTACGCAGGGCGACCTTCCTTGCTGAGATCCTTAGAGATGGCTTGAGCCGTGATTTGAGGATTGTAACTCAAGAGTAAGGAATTGGGTGACCGTCCGTGAGGAATGTATGGACGAGTTGTAAGCCATGGCGAGTTCGCTCAACCAAAGAGACCAGGCCGAGCGATCCTTGGATACATAGGCACGGAGCATTTGCTCAATCATGGCGTTGAGAATCTCGGTCTGTCCGTCGGTTTGAGGATGATGGGATGTCGATACGCTAAAATTCCTCCATAGCGCTCCATGACCGCTCTCCAGAATTTAGAAGTCCACCTTTTATCTCTGTCTGCGATTAGGCGGTCCGGCATACCGTAGACATTCACCACTCGTTGTACGAATATCGTCGCAAATTCGAACTGATTTAGCGTACCGTGAGTAGGGATAATCAAGGCGTACTTGGTCAGCTTGTCCACGATTACCAGAATGGCGTCGAACTGTTCCGGTCCGGACGGAGGTAACCAGTGATTAAGTCGAGGGAGACTGTCGAGAAAGGTCGATGGGGAATGTGTGCCGGCCTAAGTCCTCCCATCCTCGCAGTTCGGTCTACTTTGATCTTCTGGCAGACGTCGCAAGATTGAACGAACTCGGTACAGTCTTTGGACATTTCCTTCCAGTAGAACAATTCCCTCATCCTAAGGTAGAACTTAGCGGGCCTTCGTGAGCCGATTCGAAGGCGCTTTCGTGCATGTGGCGCAGGATTTCGGGACCACGTTGCTGGGAACACACAAACGATACTTCCAGTCCGCATCAATGAAGTAGAGCAGTCCGTTTGCGCCCTTCTCAAATCTGGATGGAGTGAGGACTTGAGATGGGTTTGCGACTTCCGTTACGTAGTAAGTTTTGAAGAAACGGTCTTTGGCATATCCCGCTCGGAATTGGGAGAGCAGATCCGGGCTCAATCCAATGAGTAGGTGCGCTTCGTCGTCAGGAGGCGATTCCGGCAGCTCTTCCTTCTTCATAGGTAACGGGTACGTCCAATGGTTGACTTGAGGTAAGTCATCGTCATAGGATTCTTCAGAATCAGTGCTGAAAGAGGACTCGGAATCGGAGCTGGAAGCTTCCTGTAATTCCTGTGGGCTGGAGCGAGTATGGGAGCTGGAAGCATCCTCTGCACTACGCTGCGCAGCCTTAGCCTTCTGAGCTCGCGTCTCTACAGCATCAGCGTGTAGCTCAGCAATGTCCTCGATCCACCAGGCGACGAATACTGCTTTCGCTGCGGGTCGATATACTTCCCTCAACTCGGCAGTTTCCGCCTTCAGCCTGGTGCTTTCAGCGGGTACGATGGATGGGATTAGGTCTCTCGAAGGCGATAGATGCTCCGGTGTTCGTGGTAGTCTGGACAAGGGGTCGACATTCGAATGCACCTTCCCTGGCCTGTGCACAATTTGTAATCCTGGATAAGCCGCGAATACCGCCCCCCAGGCAGCTAGTCTTCGATTCGCGTTCTCGTAAACTCGAGCCCATTGTAGCGCGGCATGGTCCGTAACTAGCGTGATTCGTTCTCCTTCGATAAAGGGCTGAAACTTGACTAATGCCTCCTTAACTCCAGAGCCTCTCTTTCCGTGGTACTATAGTTCCTCTCGGCGCTCTTGAGAGTCCGGCTCCAGTATGCAATTACTCGTTCCACGTAAACTACTGTCTCATCAAACTTCTCTGCCCACTGCGATTCCTGAGGCCGTTCCAGCACTAGGTAATCCTTGCTTATTCCACTAATGAGCGAGGGAACAGGAGCTTTGGCGTCGTAGGCCCTTTTGAGGCGCTCGTACGCGGGAGTATGTTTCAAATCCCCTACGAGTATAGGCTGGACTTGCTGTAAACTGGCTCCTATAGCGAAATCGCTAGCGTCCGTGTATAGACGATAAGGAACTCCTTGCAAGGGATGACCTAAAACCGGAGCTGCCGCTAACGCTTCTTTCGCTTGTTGAAAAGCTACTTCGTGTTCCGCCAACCAGATCCACTTAGCGCCCTTCTTTAAGAGTTGGAATAAAGGCGAAGCGATGAAGGCATAGTTCGGAATGTAAGTGGAGAAGTAGACCACCATTCCGAGGAATTGCTGTAACTCCAGGACGTTGCGAGGTCTGGATAGCTCCATAATGGCCTGGACCTTCTCCTCGTGCGTGGATAACCCAAGTCGGGATACCTTCTGCCCTAACAGCAGGATGCTGTTAAATCCCACGTAGCATTTGGCGGGGATAGGGTAACCCCGGCCTTTTCGATGGCTCCTAGTACGAGGTCAAGATGACTCAAATGTTCCTCCCATGACTTGCTGAATACAACAATGTCATCGATGTAAACCAAGGCGAATAGCCACAAGAAAGGCGCGAGTACACCCTGCATGAATCTCTGAAAGATCGAGGGTCCGTTCTTGAGACCAAAGGGCATTCGCTTAAATTGCCATAAGCCCATGTGTGAGCGAAACGCGGTCAGCTCTTTCGACTCGTCCGTCATTCGTAGCTGCGTGAAGCCTGCTAATGCATCGAAGGACGACAGGACTTGAGCTCCCGAGAGTGTTTGTAGTATGTCGGATTGTCTTGGTATAGGGAATTCGTCGCTTATCGTGAGTTCATTCAGCTTGCGATAATCCACTGCCAGCCTCGCTTTGCCGTTCCTGAATACGACTACGCAAGGCGCCCCCCAAGGGCTGACCGATGGTTCGATGACATCCGCTTCAATCCACTTATTCACTTGGGTTTCTATTACTTCGCGTCGCAAGGGAGAAGCGTTGTACATGGGCAAGGATACAGGCCGCACGCCCGGCTTTAAATTGATGTTGGCTCGAACTTCAGCTTCTCCCAGTCGGTCGCCAACACCGAAGGCGGCTTTCCGACGACTAAGAATTTCGACCAGCCGGGGTTTGATATCGTGTGGCACGTCGGGACCAAAATTTACTAGTTCCGTGATATCCTCCAAGATATGTTCACTGTCATCCGGTAGAGCAGTCGTCTTCGGACCCCACTGCTCGTCGTCCGCTTCGCGCGCATCTTCCATGGTAACGCCGTGGGACTTGGTTCCGCTGCTGCCAGCTGCGAAAGACTCCTTTTGATCCTTGCTCACACTTTCTTCCATCGGGCGACGGGAGCTGGAAGCTCCACTTGTCGTCTGTGGCTGCGCGCATACTGTGTCCTCGTCTTCTACGTCTTCAATCGTTACTCGACGGGAGCTGGAAGCTCCACCTGTCGATTGCGGTTGAGTAACCGGCGTATCCTCATCCTCTACTTCTTCGATCGTTGTACGATGGGGGCTGGAGGCTCCGCCTGCTGACTGCGGCTGCTCACCTGATGCGCTTCCGCTTGTACTATCAGCTTCCACTCCTCGCTTGCAGTATGACGGGAGCTGGAAGCTCCACTTGTCGATTCCGCCTTCGGATCTGACTCTCCTTCCTCCTCGGATTCCTTTCTCCGCCTCCGTTCTCGCACGCACTATCTCCTGGAGAACCGTGGCCGCGTGCCGCTGCTCATTTGCTTCCTCGATTGAGAGAGGAATGTCAAGGTACTCTTCTGGGTTCTTGAGATACCCCACGATTTCTCCTTCCGCTACGAATCTAGGAAGAGGAGATGGGTTGGCGAGGGGAATACGTGGATCTTTAACTGAGACCCATGTCAAAGGCGCTGCGAGTATTGAACCGTCTTCCTGTCCTAACACGATCTTCTCCACAAGCCAATCCTGCCTCCCTTCAAACGCGGCTCGGATTTCGATATTGTAAACCGAGTTGGCCGGTATCGTGTAATCGTGGGCGGCTCGTACGTACCCCTTTTCCTTTTCCATTTCCTTATCCTGACGCCTTCTCCTAGCCTGAGCTCGTCTTCCCCTGATCTTGCGGTTCGCCGACTCAGCCGGGAATGCGCGCCGTATACCAAACCCAAGGTCTACATTCCGCGAGCCCGAGGCTGGGATAAAGTGCGACGTGGAGCCAATTTGTACTTTGTGATTCCCATCGTCGTGGCGTAGAATATTGAATTGGTAGGCGGTCTGGAAATCTTCTCCCAGGAGTAATGGTACCTTCATACCTCGTACGACGTAGGCCTCCAGGGAGAATCGTAGGGTTTCTCCTGACAGACTGTCCACGAACATGGGTATTCGGATGTACCCAAGACCTTAGCATCACCTGTTAGATGGTACAGCTTTAACTTCATGCCGTCCTTCGGTTTCGGGCAGTCCTCTCGAGAGTCGCAGAATTCCTCGGAGATCAACGTAATATCAGCGCCCGAGTCTAGGCGACCAGCGAAGGTTTCCGAGTTCGGGTCGAGTAATCTCACCGCCATTTGCAACGAACGTGACCCCATTGCGCTCAACCCCGGAGGAAGAGATCGTGTGGGTTCGATGCGAATGAAACTCTCGTCTTGAGAATTCTCAGCCACTGCTTCTCCTTTCCGTTCTTTTGACTCCTTCCTCAGAACTCGTTCCAACTTCGCTAATCCAGATACACCTCCCACGGGTTTCTTGCCTTTCTTGGCTTTGCGACGTTCTTGCTCCCTTCGTCGGCGTGCGTTCCTTGATGTGTCTAAGTCTTCTCTCAAAACGGAATAAGCCATGAAGGTAGGAATCTCCGTGACTTCGACCTCCTCAGAATCATAGTTGAAAAGAGCATCAGATTCGATTCCAACCTCTACATGCATAGCTAGATGATCTTGTCCTTCCCTTTCCAATTCCGCCTCACTGAGATGGCATTCCATCTTCCCCGCTTTGACTAGACTGGCCCACCTCCCGTAGTTGCTACAGTCCATACCGTAATGAAATGGGCTATTACAGAGGAAGCAGGTTCTGTCCTTCGGTAGCTCCTTGGGACTGCGTACACTGTCATCTCGGGGAAATGGGTATTTTCCGTCTTTCGGAGGACGAGGTCGGGGTCGGTCGTTGTTGCGAGCTGAGGAACGCTGGCGGGTGTTTACTGCATGGGCGTGCTTGTGGTGACAGCAGCTGGATGAACACTCTTCCTCCTCTTCTTCATCTTCAGAGGATTCGATGTCGTCAGCTGCGTTTGCCTCTTTTTTACGGAAGGAACGACGGTACCGAGGTCCTGAATTGATCCAGGAGGTGATGAGCTGAGGTTCGTGTAAGGATGCCGCGGTCGTTAACGCCAGGAGAGAAGGAGTTGCAGTAGAGCTTAGCCATAAGCTCCACTCCGATGGCGCATCGTGTAGTATACGAGTAACCGTAGCTGGACCATCCGGGTCGTAAGGGAATAGGTATGGGTGTACGGCCAGGCGACGATTAATGAAATCTTCGGGCGTCTCATTCTCATGGCCCGCTTGTCTGAACCTGGTTCGCTCGAATTCCATCATACGATCCTGATACCATCTCGCGTGCATGAAACGGATTTGTATACCAAGGCGCAGATTAACCCAGTTGGTGGAGAAGTAGATTTTCTGATCGTCAGGTAGCCTGAACCACCATTGCCTAGCGTTTCCTTTCCACTTGCGAGGAGCGATCTTTCCCAAATCCGCTGCTAGCACGTCATCCCCCATGATACAGAGAGTATTCATTTCCGTGAGGTACGAGATAAGCGTAATACCTCGCCCATCCCACTCTGGGACTTCCGTACTCTGCATCTTATGATTGATCTGCCAGGGATCAACTCGATAAGGGAAGTGAGCTGGATTGAATCCTTGCGGGAACCCTCCTCCACCGCCGCCGCCGCCGCCGCCACCGCCGCCGCCACCGCCGCCACCGCCGCCGCCGCCGCCACCACCGCCACCACCACCGCCACCACCACCGCCGCCGCCGCCTAGGCCTCTGGCGGGATTTGGACCTCCTCCTCCGGAGCTGGGAGCTCCTGTCGGGGGGTTGAATGGTCCAAATCCTCCGCCACCACCACCACCACCACCTCCTCCTCCGCCTCCACCCCCGCCCCCTATAGGTGGCAGTCCAGATCCTCCTGCGGGATTCGCATTAGGAGGCACTGGTCCGGGGACGTTCGGCTTCGGAAGGAGGTTGGGGAGAATTCCAGGCGGGAAAATGCTGGCTTGATGTGTAACCCTCTGCATATTATTAATCTGCTCGTGAAGCCAACTGGGAACCTGATTCGGTGGCCCCCCAGGCGTTTGTAGTATCGAGCCAGTAGGGTTTGCGGAAGACGGATTGTTTCGAGCGTGCGGTAGCATGGCGGAAATAGAAGTCGGCATGTCGTTGGCGTTTGGCGATCCCGTCGGCATAACATTCGAGCCAGAAGACGACTGCTGGATATTGAAAACTTGAGGATTCTCTGTCGAGAAGGCGACGTGTCGGGGAGGTTGGAAGTCACTGGGAAGACGACGATCGAGCTTAGAGCGTGGATCCTGATAGTATACGTCCTCTGCCGAAGCGACTCCAGGATAAGTGCTCATGAGGTGAGGTATCCTTGTCCTTAGATCTGGATCAATCGCTTGAGCGTATTGACGGTATCCGGGTCGCATCGCGTAGGCAGCATAGAGTCCCGTTAAATCCAGAGACTGCATCCCAGTACGAATTTCGGGAAGCGTAGATTGAAAGGACGAAATATCGCTAAGGTTGCTGGCGGGATCGTGAAGGTATCGAAGCGCATTGAGATACTGGCGGATACGCTCGCGGGCGAGTTTGAGGCGAAGCTGGATGTTGGATATGGCGACGAGGATGTCCGTTCCTCTGTCACTCTCCTCTAAAGCGCGAAGCAAGGCGAATTCCGCGTCCACTTGGAAAGGAGGTTCGCTTCTTGGTCGAGCACTCAATTCTTCCTGGAAAACTTCCAGAATTTGAGTGAGAGCCAGGATGAGGTGTCCCCAGTATCCCAAGTCGTTACTTCCGGATCCTATGGAATAGACTCTTCTATGAGTAGTCTCTCCTTTTAGCTTGATGCGATGCTGGGTGATATGCTTGCGCTCCTTCGAGTAGGCGAGGCGATCTTCGATAGCCGAGGGGACGTCTTCCCAGAAATCCGTTAGAGGATACTCCCATCGAATAAGGGCTTCTCGTATGCGCATGGTGGATTTGCTTGAGAACCCAGGCAAGTTCCCTCCCTGAACTCCATACCTCTCCAGTGGATCCCGGTCCGCGAGGAGGCGGAAGTTGTAATACCGAGCGAGTGTGCCACCGATATCTTCGTCAAAGAGTTCGAATTTCCGCCCGACACTAGTGAATATGCGCACAAGCGGTTGGGTGTTGCGGAAGTATATGTCGCTGGCTGTATCTGTAGCCCACGATTCGTCTTCTTCTTCGGCTAACATGGTATGTACCGACGGAGCCGTAGTCGAATGCCTCTCCGCGTTAGAAGGAGGAGTTGACGCCTTGCCCTTCCCCTTATCCTTCTGCTCGGAGCTGGAAGCTGCCTGCTGCGTAGGATTATCGGGGGAGGGTCTGTTCGAGATGAAGAAGCCTGGACTGGAACAGCCTTCGCAGCTGGAGGAGTAGTTCCGGTTGTGGACGGGTTCGGGGCGGCGGGCGTGTTCGCCGGTTTGCTTGCTGCCGGGTTGGCTGCTTGCACGTCGACCTTCGGTTTGGCCATCCCTGCTGCAGGTTGGGACTGAGTATCGGTCGCGAGGACGTTGGTAGAAGAGGGAGCTTGGGCGAGACGAAAGTCGAATGGTTGCCGCGGGTTAGCGGGTTCGCTAAGCGAAGAGGGAGGGGCCGCTCTGTTTCCGGCTGAAGGCGAGGATGCTGGTTGTTCCACCGCCTGAGAAACGCGCCGCTGGCCGCGACCAAAGTACGGAGTCGGGCGATTTAGGTCGAGCTCTTGGTGCTGGGGATTAGGGTTCTGAGTACGAGTAGAGCTCGCTGGCACTGTTCGCGAGGAGGACACAGTACGGCCAGTAGTGTTCGCTGCCGGGGCCGCGTTATTGGCAGAATTGGAGCTAGGCGTCCTCTTCTTGGAGCTCATAGAACGCTCCGTCGTTGGCGAGGAACGGATGGTAGGAGGAGATGAAACAGAAGAGCCCCCCATAGTAATAATTCAAGCCGTATATTCCCGTAATTTCGGCGGTCCTTACCCTGGCGCGAACGAGGAGTATCCCTGAGAGCAACAGACTGAATGTTTTTCCACGCGAAGGTCCGTCCGCCTACAGGAGCTGAAGCATCCATTTGTAGACGGAGGACGAGTAAAAGAACGGGGCTGGAGCTGAAGCTACCAACTGCCCCGTGTCGGTCGTCGACGTGATGAACGCTGTCGACGACCTAGTCGTGACGTCCATTGCCGCGGAAGCAGAACCATCGGACCGGATAAGCCGATGTTCGACTTCCAAATCGAGTAAGGCGCTGGCGACACGACGGTGGTCGACTCCACCGGCTTGGTGAAGTCCTGGGTGTCCCCACCACTGTAATCGGGTCCCAGGTCTGGAGACTTCTCGCAGAAGGAGTCGACCGTAGATAGACGACGCGTCTAGGCGCGTGTAAAAGAGTACTCTGTAACCCTGAGTAAGGTAGTGTGTAACCCGCACTCGGGGAGCCTTATCACGGGTACTCAGCGGGCCTAACGTGTCGGTTATCGAATACAACACGTTGAGGACATACTCGAACGGTGGGAGAGCAAGAAAACGCAAGATGATGATAGAGCAAAAGTAAGTAGTAATACATGTGACGCGACTAAGATAAGCTAAGGGAGTAAGCACGCTTATGCGAGGTATCCATCCATATCACAGGCAGATTGAGATTGAATAGCCATTCCGGATACAATGTCAGAGTAGACATGGCTCTTGGACCGCTCTGAGATTGCAGCTCTCAAGTCTTGGATGTGGTTGCGATTTTCGGCGTGTTAGCGATTGGTTAGCGAAAAGAGAGAGGGGTGCCTGATGCACAGCCACCAGTGCGCCAAACGGAGTATCACATGACCAACATCACGCCTTTGCTTTTTAACAGTCAGTCACTCACAAGACGCGACCTTGCTTCCGACAGGTCTGACCCTTTCCAAATACAGAGATTGCTTTCATTTACCGAGCACCTCTACATTCAATCCTGGCGCTCATCTGACTTGATGGTTTGATGTTCTCGTTTCCATGGTGCGCACTGCCTTATCGACTTGTCATCTCCCGCTCGAAGACATTTAGTACAACTTTAAGACATACCACGACTATGCCATAGCTCTAATGTCCTGGCATACTCTTTCTCCTGACCACCCCACCGGGTTTATTGTCAAAAAGACACTCCGATGCTTACAATCATCTGATTCGCCCTGGCGGGACATAACATCTATTCCTCGCGAAGTATCGCGTACTGTTATTGAGGTCATACAGAAGGTTCTTTCCAATCGCTGCCCGGTCTTGCTCGTACTTACCTTCGCTTAGGAACTGGACTCAGGACTGTTGAGCGAGCAGTACCGCTCGGCGTGCATCAAATGCTTGCGAGCTTTAGTACGGCACCATGACATACTGCCCTCTTCATTCTTTTGCCGTGAGGTTCGATGCCTTGGAACTCATCCCGTTTCGGGAGGTGGATTTGCTGTTAGTAAACGTTTCCACCGAGACGTCGACTTGATTCCTGAAGGGTATTGTTTGTGCAGGATATATGGAAGGGAACCATTGATGAGATACCGGTGTGCGTGAAGGTCCTTCGGCTCTTCACAGCCGATAAGGCAGGCCAAGACCTCGTGAAAGTAAGGTGTTCCCCCTTTCCTGTAGCAGTACTGTCCTCCTCACGCTCTGTAGGACTGCTGTCAAGAGGCACTCGTGTGGAAGCAATTGCAGCACCCGAACATGTTACCATTTCTGGGTGTCAATGAAGACCTTTTCGCGCCCAGTTTCTGCCTCATCTCCCCTTGGATGGAAAACGGCAACATCATCACATTCCTCCGCGAACATCGCACTCACAATCGACTACATTCTGTGCGTGACATTAGCTGGTTTGACAGGTTGAATTGAAACGTCATAGCTGCTTGAAATCGCTGAAGGATTGAAATATCTTCACGAATTGGATCCACAGATCACTCATGCAGACGTCCGAGGAGTACGCTGCGCCCACTTTCCTTTCCTTATTTCGGGACTGATCACTCCCAGGCCAATATCCTTATAGACTCTGAGCTGCACTGTCGTTTAGCAGACTTCGGTCTTAGTCTGGTGTCCGAAACGCGCCTTCCTGGTAGTTCGGCCATCATGAAAGGATCCCTTCGCTGGCTTCCTCCGGAGATGATGGACTACTCTCTCTTTGATCCCGCGTATCTCACTGCCAGAGATATATACTCTTTCGGTTGCACTGTCATCGAGGTACTAATATATGTCCTCAAGATCGCTTGAATTCATCCGCTCATCGTAAGTCTAGATTTACACTGGGAGGCCACCTTTTTCGCACATCAAGACGGAAGTATCGCTGATCAACGAGGTCCTCACGCAGAAGCGGAAGCCACCCCGTCCACCCTTCTACGAACTGTCTTCCGACGAGCTTTGGGACCTGGTCGAAGCATGTTTGACCACTCTGCCGCAAGATCGCCCTCCAATCGACACTGTCCTGATGTCTCTTAAGATCATCAATGGAAGTTGTCTACGCTGTCCGTTTCTTGCGGGTACGCCATGTCGTTGTGTAATATCCTCTCTTGGGCAAACCTCGACATGGCCCATGACGTCGCATAGGGAGACAGAACTACCGCTGCGGGCTTCCCGCAAATTCAACGCAGCGTCGCAGGCACTGAATCCCCTCCACGACGTTGCCGAGGTCCAACAATTCCCCGAAATTGCATCCCACACGCCGGTGTTGGTCGTCCCTTCTCCGGTAAACGCGCATCAGCTCGTTACAAATGCAAGCATTAGGACATCAAGGAAATCATGTATGTGATCTTTCGTCGCAAGTGGTTGGTTTGGTTTAACGTATATGCAGCACCATTTCGCTGGGTACGAGGCAATCGCATCGGCTCGGAGCCTTATGCGCAGATATATCGCGCCATCAACATAAGTTCAGGAAAGAGGATCGTCGTCAAGCAGGTTCAGACGGTTGGTCTCAACGAGACGTTGTCCCAGACCCTTCGCCGTCTTTCCGATACCCTCCAAGCTTCCGATCATCCCAACGTCTTGGACCATCTGGGATTTGAACAAACGGCTCCGTCAACCAACATGTGAGTAGTCTCGTCATGATGCTGTCCGCTGTTAAACTTCATTCAGATTTCTTGAATATTTTCCGGGTCAAACTCTGCGACAGTTTCTCGAGGAACGCGGAAAGCTTGGCCACTCGGAAATCACCAAGTATTTTTTGGGTCAGATCGTAAGCGGGCTCGTGTTTCTGCATTCTAAAGATATCGTTCACTGGGTGCGAATCATCGTCGTCTCTACCTGAACAGGGCTTTGTCTGATAACCCTACAGGACCTTCGAACAGACAACATTTTTGTGGATGAGAATGGGCGATGCAAGATATCTGGGTTTTCGATTGGCAAGTATATCAACAACGAGCGCGTGAGTCCTGCAGATCGACGGGTCCAACCCATACGAGAGGTTCGAGCTTTCTGTGCAGCGCCAGAAGATATGAGGTATTCGGGAGAAGGTTCTCCTGGTCCCTCGGTAGATATATGGAGTCTCGGATTGATTGCATATGCGATGTGGATGGGAATAAAGCCAGGACACTATCGGGGCATACTGAGCTGTGTCTTAGAGGTGTGGTCCTCCTTCGTCTTCTGAGCATTACCTGATCGCTCACATGTAGCAATGGGGAGGACATCCTGCACATCGTGAATTTCTTCGGCCGCCCAAGGGTCTTGTCCTGCCTGAGACTGCGGATAACTTTAGGAAGAGCTGCCTAGCATTGTGAGTATCATTTAGGACCGATAATTCCATTCCAACGTTTCCAATAGTGCTCCAGAACAAAGGCTTTCTGCTGAACATCTTCGAGGGCATGAATACCTACGAATGGACCCAAGTTGGCGATACACGTTCAGTGTATACTAATATGTCTAAACATCAACCCCAAGATGGGGCGGGGCGAAATACAGTCGAAAATCTCTTGACCCATAGCCCTCGTACGAACAAAGCTTAAAAACTGCGGTCTCGTCTTCTTCCATGGCCCTTGACGCTTGCTATTCTCAAGAAAGGTCTCGCTACCCTTCGGGACAGTGTTAAAACGCGTGACGACGACGTGTACGTCGACGAACGCCCAAAGCCCTGGAAGATCCCGATGCAACCTTTGCTCGGATCCAGAGTCCTGATGACTTTTAACCGACAGACGCGTCTAGACGAGCTTCATACACTTGGAACTACAAATATCACGATTACTTTGCCAAATCTACGTAACAGGTACTGTACATGTTCAAAAGATAAGCATTTTTCCTGCGCCACACTTCTTATTTCAGAAACCCTGCCAACCTCGAACTCACCGAAACAGACGGGTCAGCAGGGCTTCGACAGTAGCGAGAGATGAAGTTAAGCACTGGGTCGTTCGACCCAGCTCAGTCTCTCACGACTTCCCAATACAAAACGCGAATGTAAAGATCATCCATTAAGCAGCGATCATTATGGCTATTGATACATGTGTAATTAAGGAATGTGGCAGAAATGTGTAACGAACGTGTCAACGTGAGTCCAGAATGCAACGGATTCTAAATGATAATATCTACAACGGAAATGCAAACTTTTAAACCTTCTTCCCCTTCGGCACGCGCGCAATCCAGTACAGGAACAGTGCCGCGAAGATGTTGAAGATGATAAACACCCAAAAGATCCCGTAGTTCCTCAACCGGTCATCATAGTTCACTCCGATCTGCTTCAAGAACGTATTCGTCGAAGTGATGGCGCAGAACTGGCAGTCGCGGAGGGCGGATGGGTTATGCACAATGCCGTCCCCGGAGAGCTTGATGTAATCCGCGAGATACGCCCCGCACGTCATGTTGCTCGGCGGCTGGATCGTCGACATCTCGATAGACGAGCACTGCGCGACATTGTTCGCCAGACTCGTCGACATGAGCCCACTCGCAAGGTACGTGAACGGCGACACGCGGTACATAAATATCCAAAAGCGTGGGAAGGCGTCGGGTTGAGCGAGGATACTAAACAAGTGAGTCAGGTCCAGAAGCTCAATAACGACAAAGGACAATAACGTACCCGCAGAATATCAAACACAGAGAGAAGAGCAAGTTGGCCAGATTACCACCCGTCTCAGCCGTGGGGATACCAGCGATGACCATGTGCGTGAACGTCGACGTGAAGAGTAGGAAGTTCAACACAAAGAGGAACACCAACCCGCTCCGCGAAGTCACCTCCCAGTCGGCTCGGCGTTCCTATACAGCCCAATCGGATAGTACCAGCACAGGAAGATGAACACGGCCATAAGAGCGTTCCAGGGCAGCTCGGCCGTAATGTTCCCAAGCATGAATGCCTGCCACGAATACGTCTTGCTTGGGCGCTCGCGCACCTCATACAGCGACCGCTGCGTACAGAAGTGAGGCATGATCTGGTTCACGAGGTTGCCAAAGACGGTGAACAACATGAAGATCGAGAACATCTGGTTTTGCAGACCCTGGAAGGTATTGTCTGACTTCCAGAACGAGAAGCCGATGAACAGAGCCTGTCACAAATATAAGAAAGGACCAAACAGCAAATGAAAGTAGATCACATACCGTGCCCGCGCACAGAGTGAATTTGGAGTAGATGTAGGACGGCGTGCGCCATAACTGCTGGCAGACACGATACGTGCACTGCAAATACTGATAAACCATTGGCGCAGCGAAGGCCCTGTCCGCCGCCGCCTTCTCGTCACCAACAACGACAGGTTTCGCTGTCTCCCTCTTCCGCTGGAGCTCCGCTTTGACCTTGACCAACTCATCGCTCGTCTTCCACGCCTGTACAAAATCGCACGCAGCGACCGCGCCGGGCGCAGCACCGATAACGTGAAGCATCCACTCGCCGGATTAGCGTCCTGAGGACATGCGGGAGCGCCGTTCCGTTCGAAGTAGTCGATCATCGTGCGCGAGTTGGGCCCGATATCGCCATAGTATACAGTCTGACCCCCACGGGCGAGGAAAAGAAGCCGGTCGAAAGATTGGAAGAGAATAGCGGACGGTTGATGAATCGTGCATAAGATGGCTTGTCCATTCGCTGCGAGCTTGCGAAGGAGAGTGCAGATAGACCAGGCAGTTTGACTGTTGAACACATTAGGTGTAATGCATAAAATACCACTCGCGACAATGCTTACCTGTCCAGACCAGACGTGGGTTCATCCAAGAAGAGTAAAAGCTGAGGCTTCGCGGCCAGTTCGACACCAATGGTGAGACGCTTGCGCTGTTCGACGTTAAGACCTAGCGAAAATACGTCAGCATTCTAAATCAGGGCGATAATCGAAAAAGAGACTCACCTTCGCCGGGTACACCAACGACCGCATCAGCATACGCCTCCATCTCCAACAGTCGAATAACTTCGTTGACATAATCGACCTTCTCCTTGTCCGGTATATCATGCGGCTGACGCAGCCTCGCACTAAACTCCAACGCTTCCCGAACGGTTGACGTCTGCAGATGCAAATCCTGCTGCTGCACATACCCGGTCTTGCGCTGGAATGAATCGTCACGCGGATTACCGTCGACAAGCATGGAGCCAGACACAACACCCATGGTAACACGACTCGCAAGTACGTCGAGGAGGGTGGTCTTGCCAGCACCGGAAGCGCCCTACGAAAGAAGTCAACATCAACGACGATGAAAGGGAAATGATAAAGAACGCACCATGAGAGCAGTAAGTGTCCCAGGCTCGACCCAGCCATTAACGTGATCCAGGAGACGACGCGGCTCGCCCTTGATCTTGATATCGTAGCACACGTCCTCCCAATGGAAAATGGCGGTCTGCTTCTGCAGCTTGATGTTGCCCGCGTCACTAGAGTCGGGCGCCAACGCCGCATGTGCGTCGCCCCGTGCCTCCTCGTCGTCGCCCTTGACCGAAGTCTTGGGAACATGCCCGCGCCGGAACACTAACACCTCGCCCTTGGACTTGGCCGAAGTAATCAGCTCCGTAGCGGTCATATAGCAAGCACAGAAGAAGACGATGAACGCGATGATGATGCCCAGATTGCTAGTGACGAAGAAGTAAGCACAATGCGAAGAATTTTAAAGACCACCACGTACCGCCACAAGTGCGACTTATAGTACTTGTAAGTCAAATTCAAGTACCGCGTCCCAGACACAACCGATGACCCCAATTCCGCGCCGGTCGTCGAGCACACCCGATTCGCCAACGGCACGCCGACGTACGTCGGCCCAGTCGGAACAAACACCGAACAGGCGAACTCCAGCCCATCGAATTCATTGACCATGAGACTTTCAAACGCATAGCCAATCGGATCGACATAGTTGAGCCACCGGAACCAAGGATGCATCCCATCGACAGGAATGGTGAAACCTGTATAAATAACTAGCGCGAGGATTATAAACGCGGCAGGCGCCATTGCCTGTGAGATCGTGCGTGAGAGGGCTCCAATGGTGCGGAAGATCATCGACATCGCCATGGTCGTGAGGAACGAGAAGAGCAGGAATATGAAGAAGTGGTTCACTTCGCGTCGAAGGTTCGCCATGAAGTAGATGACCAAGTTGAACCCGATGGCGTTGAGTAGCTTGTATGGCAGATCGGTGATCATGGACGCTAGGGCTTCCGAGGCGGGGTGGTAGAATGCCATGCGTGCATGCTTCTCGACGATGGGCCGCTGCTCGTACAATGAAAGAATCTGAACCTGGGTTAAGTATCATATCATCGGAACGGTATAATTCGCCTAACCTCGAGGATACTGCTAAAACCGTTCACAAGGATCGCAAAGAACAAAAGCGCACTACGGCTGTAGAAGCTGCTGGTCTCTGCGGGGAGGTTGTAGAACACGCTGGAAATGACAAGAGCCATGACCATATTGCCAAAGAGACCGGTGAAGAACAGAGTCATGTCGCCTCGCAGTCGCTGGAAACCGCGCATCAAACAAAGGCGGACCTGCATAGGCGTCGAGATGGTGTAGGGAGACTTGGAACGCCTGAACCAAACACATCAGGACTGAGCAAAGAATAAGCGAAGAAAATGACACTCACATGCCCTTCGCCTGATCATCCTTCCTGGATGCCCGGAACTTGGCTAGCCCATCACCGCCAACAGGGAAATCGCGGTCGAAGTCGTCAATTTGCTGTAGCAAGCGCTTACGGTCCTCGCTCTCCTTCCAAGCCTTGGCGAATTCGTCCGGTGTGCGAGGAACTTTCGCTTCGAATCCAGGGCGAATCTGACGCTCGGCGGGGCTGGTGAGCGAAGTGAGGAAGTCGGCGGTCGTCTGACGCGGCGGACACTCGAAGCCCATGTCCACAAAGAACTTTTTAGCCTCGTTGACAGGTCCAAAATAGATCTGACGCCCTTCGTATAGCACGACAGCCTTGTCGAAAATCTGGAGAGACATGAATTGACACGGAGCAGAGAATAACGTGAAAGTGACGCACATCGTAAATGTCCTGAGACGCCTGATAAATGGCTACGACAGCAGCGGAGCCCACGTAGTTGCTGGACAGACGAATTGTCTTGACAAACTCAAGGGCAGTCGCACTGTCCAGACCACGGGTCGAGTTGTCCCAGCACTGGAGGGGGCTCCCACTCAGCGCCGCCTCGGCTATGCTAACACGCTTCCTCTCACCACCAGAGACACCACGCACAAAATCGTTGCCGACCTTGGTGTTGACGGTGTGGCTCAATCCGAAGACGGCCATGACAACGTCGCGCATGTGGTCGGCGAACATGTCGCGGCCAACGCCAAGGAGACGGGTGCGAGGTGTACGGGCACGGGCAGCAAAGGTAAGGGTCTGGCCGACAGTGAGGTTGGGGAAATGAACATCGGTTTCGGCGTTATAAATGACCTCGCCGCGGAAATCTTTGTGCATAGTCTGAAAAGGAATGCCTAGACGATTGGTTAGAAACGATGTTGTCAACATGATAGAAGACATACCCTGATAATTGATATGTGCGTCTTCCTCGACGTAGAACCCGTGTGTCTCACCAGCTATCGACTTGAGCAGAGTCGTGCAACCGCTGGACGTGGATCAGTAATAATTCTAAGGAAACCCAAAGTCAAATACATACCTTCCAGGACGCCCCAGGACGACCAACATCTCGCCTGCCTTGACGAGGCCTTCAAAGTCACGCAAGATATCGATGCGGCGACCGCGGTTCCCGAATAAACCGCCAAACATCCCAGGAATATCGAGCAGGACGCCGCCAACCGTCTTCTGATGGTCGGTCGCTTTCCCATAACCGAAAACGTGCAAACCGCGGTAGGCGATACCAGCGGTGCGGCGGGGACGGTCGAGGTCGCGGTGGCCGAGGCTGAGGAGATGGCGAATCCACAAATGGTAGTCGAACTTGCCCGAGTTGGGATCAAGGCGAGGATCTGTACTACCCTCGAAGGGGTTGTCGCCCTCGGAGAGGCCCTGATGTGCGAGGGACGCGTTGGTAACCGTGCGTGCAAGTTGTACGACTTCCTCCTGGGCCTCCTCGTCAATGGAGTCGAAGGCAGTGTGAGTGGAGGACCGGTAGTGTTCGTAAGCGGGAGCTTTCTCTGTGGTGGAGGGATCGCTCATGATGAATTAGGGAGGGGAAGGGAGAGAAAATGTAATACAGTAGGGAAGGGCCAAGCGCCATGTTATATCAAGGACGACTTGTCCCGTTGACTGTCCCCGTAGACATAAAGGCCAAGTCTTTTTTCCGTCGACGTCACCGGAGGTTTTCTTCCGCTGATAAATCCCGGAGAGATGCTCCCGTCCACGAATATACGGCACGATCCAAGACTCGGTAAAGCGTAAACATAGAACATCGGGCGCCGTTCGCGACCGGTGTACGTGGAGCAAACAACGTAGATGGAGGATAGCTGCCAAGTTAGGGAATGAACTGTATCACGTCATCAGAAAATCGGGAGAGTGGGAACCTCCTTCCACATTCGGACAGCCGAAGCGTCGACACATGCGCAGTGACCAACGGCGGTTCGAGAAGAGTCAAGACGCGGAACACTCAGAGGCTTGACAAATTTGCGACGCGTCGCGATGTGATAGATTTAGATCATTGTACATACCCCTCTATCCGCGAATTTGGACATCACCGCTCGTTCGTCGTGTCCTCGGAATGAACAGATGGCGCGTTGGCGACTCATCGTGCAGGAAAGACATTCTGGATCGCCTACCCATCCAAGCAGACATGGTGCGTTCCCAAGGCAACGATGAGTGTGGGCAGCGATCGACCAGCAGTGAAGTCGCTCGCGAAGACGACTACCCGAAATCTGTATCCCGAGAGACTAATCATAATTGCATTTCAACATGCCATGATGTTCATTGAATATTCCATGTGAGGCCTGTCCTGCTCAGGCCAGCCCCAGCATTCGTATCCAGCAACACATCAGGCTCGACTGCAGAGACGCCACATGTAAACAGACTCACTATCGTCGTCGTAGGGAAGCAATTGAGCAAGGAGTGGTTCTAGCGTGGCGTCCAGTGTTACAATGTTACGAAGTTGATTCCGCCTACACTAACTAAATAGCTAAGGTAGTTATAGTGGTGTTGCTTCGCTTTCACCACAACAACCGCCAGTTAGACCGAATCCTACAACCCCAGACTCGGATCCACGCGTCAAGCCAATTTCCGGCGGGATGTCGGCGAATGGGAAGTTTTGTAAAGATACGAAGGCGGCGCCAGCGGCCGGGGCGTTCAAGGACCAAGAGTACTTACTTATTGGAAGATAATCGCGTAGTCTGGGACTGGGGAATTTTATAACCAACTTGGTCGTGATACCGAAGGACGGTGCGGCTCCCCGCATGGTCTGAATAGCAGATTAGATACGGGTCACTTCCTCGCTGCATTCCACTTTCGAAAAGCGTGTATGCCTACTTTTCTGTCAGCCTCATTCGACAACTCGCATACCTCCGCTAGTTGCTTCACCAGAGAGAAACGAAGGTTATGAACTCAAGTTTTTGCCTCGCCCTCGCCCAACCCTGTACCAAGGATAACATGCTGTCTGATTTTCGTGTGCTGCGATACTAGCGCGCCCAGGCTGCTCGTCCTTTACCGGTGCTCAAGGTCCTGAGAGTGGTGGTGCTCCCTCGGCAATTGAAAGCCGTAAATCGGTCGGTTCAGTCGCGTTATGGTGAGCAGGCGCGCGATGTCCGCATTGCGAAGCCGAAGGAGAGTGACTCGCAGCAGCGGGCGAAGGATACGGCTACGTTCTTGAAGGCGTTCGTTGATGCCGGTATCGAAATTCTTATTTCTTACGAGTTTCACAATAGAGTGTTTTGAAAGTCGGTCATAAACATATTCTATAGAAATTCAAAGATCGTCTACTCCAATAATACGGGCCTTATCAATGAACGCGCCACCCACAAATTCCTCCAGTCTCTCTTTCTCAGCGACGTAATCCGAGTCCTTAGCACAAAGACTGGCTCTATCGAAATCGGCGAAACGTAGACGCCCGAGTTCATCTTGCATGATATTCCATGAACGCACATCACGGTGGAGAACGCCAGCATCATGAATTCCCTTCAAGATCGATATTAATTCCAACCTAGACGTTTGAGGCAATGAACACCTTGAGTGCATGAACACGAAGAAACGCACCGTTCGTCGGGGAGGAGCTCGACCTTCTTGTTGCTGTCCATCCTGCATCCCAGAGGCCTGCCCGCGTCGGACAACATCAGGACACAGACGTCCGCTTCCGCGTTCTCGCGAAATCCAAGCAGTAATGGGATCCCGAGGACGCCGGCATCAAGTAAGTGGCGGTAGACACGTACTTCATGTCTGAGCCGTCGAACACTGGCTTTTGAGGAGGCGATCTTGAGGACGAATGGTCGATAGTCGGCCGTAGACGACTTAGTGGGCTCAATAATCGCCCGATATACGTCTCCCACTGCCCCCGCGCCAAGTTTTTTGTCGACCGTTATCATTAGATACTCGGATGGCTTGTAGCAAGGGTTTCGCTCGGCTTCTGGTGGAAATAAAAGAAGAGGTGCAGGGGAATCAAAGTGGTCCAATCGAAACGACACTGCCAGCACGGAGGATGATTCGAGTTCTTTATGCATGGCCTGTAAGGTGTGTGTAAGACGCCGACGAAGAAAGGAGAAATGACTCACTATATCAAGTGCACGAATGGCGGCATCAGTGTCGTTTTTGAGTCTCTTAGATCGTCGGTTTGGTAGCGTGTTGTCCGACTTTCGCTTCCCCAGAACAGTGTTTTCCAGTGACGGAAGGCGCATGACCGCATCATACACAGCAGCCACAGTCAATGCCGTCAGTAGCCGTCCGTACGAGGGATCCCTGCACGTGCATACGTCGATAAGATCGGACAAGAACAGTGTTTGCGACTGGCGATGGCGAATTCCAAAGCGAAGGAAATTACCACAGTCAAACATGATGAGCGAAGCATCCACCTTCACTGCTGTTGCCCATGCCTGAAGAGCATCAGTCTGAGTCGATAAAATAAACTCTAAAATCTACCTTTTGAATGTAATCCTCACAACGAGGCCTATACCCTCCTTCTTTGTTGAGTTTATCAACGAGGTGTATGTCGCCTTTAGGGCGTACAAGTGTGGTCGAGGTTTGCCTTAGGCGGCTACTACGACGTGGCGCCGTGGTTTTGGGCAATGTCCATAGGCTCTTCGGAGCATCCACGATAGTCGATGGGGAGTGAGGAAACGAGGCTTCACAACGCGAGTGGAGCTGCCATGGAAACGCATCTATGGTTTCCAAACGCGCCATATCCTCTAGTAACGGTAAGGCGTCCGCACAGAAGCAAACACATGATGTAAGCTGGGGGATGTGCTTGCGAAGACGCTCGTACAGAGTCCTATTCTTTCGGTTAAGGGCAGAGATTTGCTCCTCAGCGGGCTTCAGTAGATGTAGCGTTAGATTCTGGGATGCGTATTGCTCGTGGATCATGGTGGACTGTAGCTCATACAGAGCATCTCGCCACATTGGTAGCGCAAGTACTTCGGGCTGGTTCGGGTGCAGGAGAAGACTCGATGCAACCTGAACCGCCGCGTCATCCACACCTCTTCGTCTTGCCTTTATAAGTGACAAAGCACCTGCACCCTTTTTATCCTCGTAAAACCCACGGGAAAATGAAAAGTACGAGTCATTGAACAAGTCGAGCGAGGATGAGAAAAGATCTAAAGCGGCAGTTAAATCAATGTGCAGTTCTGGGACGATCTGGACACGCTTGAGTATGAGGCTCGCCGAGATATGGTGATCCAACAGCTGAAGCGGGGCAGAAGGGATTGCCATACGTGACGCTCTCTGGATGGGGGGCGGATTGTAAGTAAAGAGTTTTTGGCGATGTGTTGGTGATGGGGACCTGGTTGACATGCGGAGTAAGTAAGATCCGGCGAACCAGACCTGGATACTTATAGCGGCGATGAACAACAAGGCCGGAAAGGGAAGGGAAGGGACAATAGGCGTCTGTGGTATTGGTATTGTTCAGTTTCGGGGATATGATGTTGCGGACACACAACATCAAGGCGAAAACAATAACATCGTGAGAAGAGGACAGCGGAGACTCGAAGTCGTACAGAATAAACGACATGAGAGCCTTTGAGGACATAGGATGTCAGGAAATGTGTTCTACCCCAGCGGTGCTGACCATTAGGACAGTGCCCAATGGAGGAACGACGAAGAGTATGCGAACCCTTGAGGTGTTACGTGTAAATTGATGGCCCGGACCGTATAACCGGTATGCGATTGCGACGTGAAACGTGATCCCATGTTGTTGTTGTCTCAACTTCTCTTTCTCCTTGTCTAGCGGTCCTAATGTCGTGACAGTCGCTTCGTACGCCACAGGGTGCTTTATGCCGAAGCATCGTGCCCAGCTTATACCGCTTAGATGCCCTCATACTCCGATCCTCCAACTCGACGGGAACCGTAATAGCACTGTTTTCTCCGTGTCTGGACTCTTCCTGTCGTGGAACGCTCAGGTACACTTTCAAAGGCGAGTGAATCGGAGAGATGTAACGTACTTCAATAGTAGTTACCCATGAACCACTACGTGAAAAGGAACACAGAGTCCTAGACATGCTTCGGGTACGAATGGCTCAAACTGCTTCAGCGTAGAGTTGTCCTATCCTAAATTATGACACTCGTTCAACAACTCCATTACATGCATCTAGTACGATCATCTCTGGCTTTAGATTATTAAATATTATACTAGTTGACGATGCCGACACCAGCATTCGCTTGCACGTAAGCGCTAGCATCGCTTGCTGACATTGGCGCTATTCCTCTTGACACGGACTACCACAGGCGTTAGTCTCAGAAATAAATGGTACTGAGGGTATGGACGTACGTCGGCGAATCCCTCTATAGCATTGGTGACGGCGCCCGACACGGAGCCGGATGAGAGTCTAGGTCAGTAAGTTTCGACTGGAGTGATAGTTACAGAAGGGACGACACACAAAGTGTTGGTAACACAGCTCCGCCCGAGGGAAGAGGAACACGCAGAGGCCTCCTCGGAGGTTTGGGGGAAGTAGAATTCTCCAGTTTCGGATTTGACGGGAGTGGTTACCTGCCAGGATACAGAAGGTGAAGGAAGGGGAGAGAGAGAGGCGTACGGTGTTGAAGGAGTTACCCTCGACGAGGGCCTTTGATCCTGTGACGGGATTGATGGCGTGGCCCGCGACAGAATCTGATATGTTGGGCGTCGTTACACGGGTATGAAACGATGATGATGCGGGGCATACCGAAGTACTGGAAGGGAAGAAAGGTGAGTAGTGAGAATGAGTTCGGACGGAATGAGACAACGTACGTTGTTGTAGATGTGGACGTTCTGGTAGTACCCGCTGGTACCCTGAAAACGCTGAACATCAGGAAATGACTCATCACAGAGAGCAGGAGAAACGTCACTCCAAGCTGTCGAGGAGTTAGTCAAATTCAGTAGTTATACACATCGTCACAAACCTTCGGACCACGGCCAGAGGTCTTATACATGCTATCAATGTGCGCTCGCAATCAGCAACGCCCCAGTCCATGTAAGGAAAGAACGAACTGGTTGAGAGCGAACGTGATAATATCGCCGTTTCCGGTAAAGAACACCGCCCAATAATGACATCCTTGCAGGGGCCAGGTTAATGAGCAAGAACATATTGAGAGTAGAGAACGAACCGTTGCAAGTAGAGGAGTACGTTCCCTCACCGTTGAAGACGTTGTTGGAGAACGTCGTCTGGGTGACGGCGCCGTAGCCCTATACCAGTAGGTCATAGAAGGATGGAAGGATGGAAGGAAGAAGCGCATACGGTCACGACCATCTGTCTGCCGATGCGTTCGAACTGGCGAGCTCATTAGGATTCATCGTTGAGCAAACGCATAGTCGCGTACGTAGTTGTGGTCGACCTATTATACCGCCCCGTCAGACAAGGCGTAAATGAGTATGAGGTCGCCACGTACCCAGATTTTGCTTCCGCCGTCGATTTGGAGTGCGTCTCCGCCCTAATTGAATGGCAGGATCAATCCAATTCAACGAAGGAAGAAGGAAATGCCCTACCCAGACGTATTGCTCATTGATGTCGGCTGTGAGTTCATGTTGGTGACAGCTGAAATGAAGAACGTCACGATGAACGTACTTATGCGGATAAGTATTCTGGATGATAATGTTGCTAGCGCCAGTGATCTTGAGACCTTTGCCCTTACTATAAAATCATAAGATGCGCTTGACATCACTGAGAAAAGGGACGAACATCCCAGCGTTACTTCCTTTCCCAAGAAGAGTCTTGTTACTTCCGACTGTGAGCGGCTTGAGTGCAGCATTGTCATACGTCGCCGTGCGCGTCTCGGCGCCCGATTCGTATTTCTCACACCCTACGAGAGTTTATTACCCCCCACCTCCATGGCGAACAGCGAAAAGAGACTCACAACTGTCCTGGTCTATAGCCACCTGCGGATTGGGTGAGCACGTCCAGGGTTTGCAGATTTTACCCGTCGTAGTACCTTCACTCGCCGTAAAGTCGAACACCGAAGTCAGCACTATGGTTCTCGCCGTGCTATCGCTGAGCCACGCCGTCAGCTCCGCCAAAGAGGAGGGTGTAGCTTCGGAAGCGCTTCCACCCCCAGTCGTGCCCGTGGCCTGGCCGAAGGGGGTTCCGACAGCCAAAGCGGCGGGAAGAAGAGATAGGAGGAAGAGGGAGAGTGGAAACATTTGGTTCAGTAAACCGAATGCGATATCCGTTCTTTAAAGCCATCGGGAGGAGTAAACGGAAGCAACAGCGTGACACGTCCATTTGTCCTTTAACTTACTCACATGCTTGGCGGAGGCGGATATCACATCCTCTATCCCGTCTCGCGTTGTGAAGATGGAACGTTCATAAGGTGCTGCGAAAGCAAACGTTCGGACAATTGTCGATCGCCTCTGCACATTTTTCAGCGGATTTCAAAATCGATACGCAGGCTTCTAAACACCAGCCGTCGCTGGGCGTTTGATCTTGAGAAATTCGAGCAGAGAAGGACCGAATAACGAAATTTGACGGACCAATAATGAGAGGAGATCAAACGCCAGGTCAGCTGTCCGGCAGGTTTCGGCATGCTGATCGCGGCAGCCCCAAAGCCAACTTGCATCCGACGACGACGATGCGCGTCTCATTTCGCTCGTTGCTTACAGTGACTATTTATACTGGGCAACAGTTAAATTACCTCGAATCTCATTCATGCACCCCCATGGTAACACGACTTCCACCACTGCAGAGAAGTTGGAGGCAGCCAGACAGAATGCACTCATTCAGTAATGCTACCACAACGACCTCCTCCGGGCATCCCCTCCTGGAACAACGAACATTTCACGGACATTTAGCGTCAAGTCACATGCCGTGATCAATCTTTTTGAGGCGCCGTGTGGCTCATCCATCATGATGGCATCGTACTCTTTCGTTTCCTCTACCATGCCAAAATACGGTTACTTCCAGGCCAGCGATGACTTTACTCGCATATTCTATCCAACATCGAAGGGAAATGCTCTTTGGTCACCATCTCCCCGTATGGCACTCAGGCTGGACGGCACGAGTGATGGCTACTGGACCAAGGGAATGCTTATAGGCGACCTAATCTTACGCTCCCCGCAAGGGTACGTAAGATATCTATGGAATGTCACTCTTCCGTCGGATGATCCACGCAACATTCGTGGACCCCGCGGTTTCCAGCATTTGGTTCTTGACGCCTCCACGGACGTTACCGTCGATCCTGAACGCTTTCCTGCATGTAGCACATTTGGGGCGACAAACGACTGCAGTAAACCTTTCGTCACCGAAGAACTGTACGTCTATCATCATTGACGCGCCTGTCCAGTACTCAGATGTCAATTTAGAGACGCGCCCCACAAGCTTAGAATCACAAGTGCGGCGAGTGAGGGTGCTATATTTGCACTTCCTTTGGGTGGCGCGTCCTATGAATGCACTCCTTCGGGATTAGTGAAGCTACGCGACTTTGCACTTCAGCATGGTTTTCGTTGGCACGAGTACGTAAATGGCGAGCTTGGGTACGATTGGACAAATGGTCTCATGTGCCTCGTCACTGGATGCGAAAAAGCATGTTACTGGGCCTCCGCGTTCTATATCAACAGCAACGCTGGCGTCGAAAACTTCTCCATTGATATCGACATGACAGTCTCCGGTAATTCACAAGTATTCCGCCGCAACGATGCTTTTCAGGGAAATGTGCGGTCGCAGCAGGAAGGCGAAGATGATAGCAAAGATACCACCGTTGCCCGGCACTGTCTCGCCTTTCGCGCATTTCATATTTCCCTGAAGCCGTCGCTGTTCTTGGAGCTTCCCTATATGAAGGAAAAGTACGCAAACGCTTGCGTAAAGGTGGTGAAAATGGACGAGCCGGAGAAGCCTTCGAACAGGTTTTCATTTCTTCCACGATCCTTTCAGCCACCAGTTAGGTCTTATGAGCAACTGTTTCCGGTATGTCATCCACGGCGTTTCGTCCCATGCGCTTATCAGTGCTATTTAGACCTTCCATCCATCCTTGGCGATAAACCAGCTTATTCACCAATCGGTTTGTGCTCTACTAGTCCTGTTTCGTCAACTGAACGTTGGACAGACACCGAAGCTCGTGATAGTTCTTGTACACGACAATGATATAATCGCAGCCTTAGAACTGGTTAGTCAACTACTCGCAACAGCCGCCGTACTGAACCTAATTTCAGAATAATAACAAACTTCCTACCGTGCGGGAGCTCTCATACGGAATGACTTTGCGCTCAGTCATCGCATGCACTCCTGGTAACTGCGCGGTTGCATTTGCCTACGAGACATTGACACGATTTGCAGATAATAACGCGTACCTCATTGACCGTTCAGAGTACGATCGTGGAATGATAGGGCGTCTCTTCGGCTTACTTCGTAAACCACTTGCTTCCCTTGGCCTTTTAAGTTTTGCTGTAGTCGATGTGTAACGAAGGACAAGTTGAATGTCTATATGACCAAACTCATTGAAGAAATTCGTTCTTGGCATTGCTTGGATTGTGCAATTGCGCCCGATTTATAGAACCACGGATAAAGCAGTCCGCGCGTCTTGGAGAGGAGACTTACCTTAGAGGTCACCCAGATAGCGCGTACAGCACCTTGACCTGAAGTTCTGGTGCATCGCAAGTAGTAGGCCATGTTCGGCCGAACGAGAGGCTGCAGACAATCATACACAAATAGCTTTGCCGAATATAAAGGGGCCGATTTTTTTTCTTCTTTGCTTCCGTTCCACAACGTCAATACATCCATTTTACCCGACTGCTCTATACCTTCCTATGTTGGCCACTTTCTGCCCGGACAGTTCTGAGCCCCGTGCTCCTACACTGATCTGGTTCTGGTGATGCGCCTATATTTACGATTTATTCTGGCGTCTAATCAACGCACGGATGGAGTCGGACTGAGAAGATGCCCCTCCGCTTGGTTGGGCTGTCTGTTACCGCCTCCTACATACGTAGCGTTTCATGTACTCCGTAGCAATATATTTTCGAGTCTTTCCTCTTTCCTGTTTTGCAGTTCCAACAGAGGGAACAGTGTCCAGTCTCGGGTCACTTCGCAGTCGGTTAACTTGTGGCGTCGGGTGCGATCATCGCTGCCAGTTGACAGGGCACGAGCCTATGACAGACGCGGTGATGGTATCAACAAAATATGCTTATCATACTGACGTCAAGTCCGCTCGTCGTTACACCGTCAAAGGTGTGAAGTAATTGGGCCTCTTCATGCGGCACGGAGGGTACAGTGACAAGTCGAATTTGTTGATCATGTACACAAATCCAAACATTGCTTGACACGATCGAGGCGTTCGCGTTATCCTCTTGCTACCATCATCCAAATCCTCTATCTTAAACCGGAGACGTAACCATGCTGTGCCTCTACTCGCCTTCAGCGCTAATCAATTTATGGCATGCCACTCAAGGCGGTGCCAGTGCGCTCATCAGAATGAATGATGTGCACGCATGCTTGTTCTTACCGGTGCAACCAGCCACGTCCCACCTCTACCTTCACGACCTCCTCTACCTCCACTGCGAATAAAAGCTGCCTCAGTTTGATACCGAAAGTGCACGCCCGCCCGCAGGATGAATGGACTGGTCTCGCCTCTCTGCCGATGATCCCCGAGAATTTGTGGCACAGCAGGTACTACAGCTGTTATGGACCACCGATATCCCCTGGAAGACCATCGACTGCGTCAAGCCCGATGTCGCTTTGATAGTGATGGATGTTCTACAAACCGTGTGTCTTTCTTCCTTCCTCTTGCTTTCCTCAACTCTGCTCATGCCGAAATTATAATAGGAACTGGATGCTGGGCCGTCCAATGAGCGGTACCGAACGACATGCATGAAATGCCTGCGTGTTTTGGGGAAGCATCATGATATCGTACCCACTGCGTTCTTCTGCCGGAACGCAAGACGTAACGGAGCCTTTCCTGTGTCGGGTGGAGGATTTGCGGTTAGCGATGTTGGTTATATTTGTGTTCTGGCTCACAGCGCTTCAGGATATATGGAAAGGGACCGTGGAGGGAAAGAATGTTTGTCTTAAGGTTCTGCGACTGTTCCTCACTGGCAGTGCGAGAGAAGAACTCTTAAGGGTGCACCATAGTTAATTCTCCGGGACAGGCCGATCTAATCTGTCTTGCAGGATTGCTGTCGCGAAGCACTGGTCTGGAGGCAGCTCCGTCATCCTAATGTACTCCCTTTTCTTGGGGTCAACGACGATTTGTTTGCTCCTAGCTTCTGCCTGATATCGCCATGGATGGAAAATGGCAATATCGTATCATTCCTCCAAAGAAACTCGACGCACGACCGTCTACGAGCAGTAAGTTCTTCCTACAGTCGTGCTATAGGTTACCTGACACTGCTAGGTCTCTGAAATCGCTCAAGGTATTCACTACTTGCATCAGTTGGATCCCCAGATCGTTCATGGAGACATCAGAGGCGTATGCAATCACCATAATCATACGAACCCTACGACTTATATTACAGCTAGGCGAACATCCTCGTCAACAATGACCTCCACTGCTGTCTGGCCGACTTCGGTCTAAGCCTCGTCGCCGAATCCCAGACACCAGCCAGCTCTGCGATGGTGCTGCGGGGCTCTATTCGATGGCTTCCGCCCGAGATGATGGATTATTCGCTCTTTAACCACTCATACGTGACGGCGAAGGATATATACTCGTTTGGGTGCACCATTCTCGAGGTAAGTTGTCTCTATTACTCATCATAACGCGCTTTTCATATATCGTAGATATACACAGGAAAGGCTCCGTTCTCGCACATCAAGACCGACGTGGCACTGATTAATGAAGTCCTGACTCTCAAGAATAAACCACCTCGACCGGCGCCAGCTGAGCTTCCTTTAGATGAACTGTGGGCACTGGTCGAAGACTGCCTTTCCTCATCTCCTGAGGATCGTCCAAACGCGTCTACAATCCTTGGACAACTTCGAGCAATGAGGGGGTTGTGTTTATCGTGTCCAGATGATTTTGCTGGCCCTTGCATCTGTCAGCGAGTACTCCCAACCTCATCAGCGGATGTAGCTGTACCATCGGCACCAATCCCATCGTCGCCAGCAGACCTCGTCCTCATCCGAATTGATAAACCCCTTGTCGGGAGCGGCACTTCGCGACGGCCATCGTTGACGTTAAACACAAGCAACTTAACTCCTGCGAACAACATTTCTCCGAAGTCTTCCACTGCCTCGAGTACCTCTCGCGGGCGTTTTCCGCATTCCGCCAACCGACTGCGACCCAAGGGGCCGCGTAGTCCTTCCACCAGTATATCGCCCGAATCTGCTCAAAGTGAACATGGACCGACCCTTACCAAATTCGCAGTCACGCCGCCTACTCCGTTGGATAACATCGCGCCTATCTTATCATTCATTACACCTCTCCATATCAAAAAGCGTATCGACACGGAACGGCTTTTGCCTCCCAAGGCACCATCAAAGAATAGACAAGCAATTAACGGCCTGTTCAAAGCCTGGGCGAGCAAGCCAGGCGATATCCTAGTCAAGAAGAAGATTTCACGCGACCTCAGTCTTCTAGAGCCAGTGTTCGGTGTGATCCTCTCTACCTTGTTGGGTCCGTGTGCTTATATTTGTTCAAGCTCCGTTTAAGTGGGTACGAGGCGTTCCCATCGCGGTCGGCGCCTACAGCCAGATCTCCTTTGCTTTGAACGCTGCCGTAGGCGAGGTCATGGTCGTCAAGCAGGTGGAAATACCTGCGAACAGGGACCAGTCGCTGCATCATCGTTCTTCGCGCATGATCAAGCACATGTACGAGATGCTCAAAGACTTGAAATCTTCAAATGTCGTGCGGTGCTTGGGCCTTGAGTTGAACACTTCCGTGGCGAGCTTGTCAGTCTTGCTACATGTCATCTTCATCTCAGATTCTTTCATCTAACGTCACTCAGGTTTTTTGAATACGTTCCTGGTGCGACTATACACGACCTCGTGAAGAAGCACGGAACATTCGGCGATATCGAACTTACGAAGTTCTTACTGGGACACGTCGTCGATGGCGTGGCGTTTCTGCATTCCCAGGGTGTTATTCATAGGGTGCGGTACCACGCTCGTCCGCCTCTTCCCTTCGCTAACCCCATGATGTGTAGGATCTTAAAGCCGAGAACGTGCTTGTGGAGGAGAATGGCCGATGCAAGATCACATGCTTTGGCGTCTCGAAGCGCATCGACGATTTGGGTGCGCGCACGAAGACGCCCGTCCATGGGAGTGTGTTCTGGATGGCACCGGAGGCGATGAGCCTGGAACGGCAGTCGGGGGCAGGTGTCAAAGTCGACGTATGGAGCATTGGATGCATCGCGTGTGAGATGTGGGCGGGCATAGACTCGGAGTATGACTTGCCACACGTCGAGGTATTGACGTTTGCATTGTTGGCTAGACCGTTCACTGATCTACGTAGCCTGAAGATTGGTATCAAGTTCTTCCCGCGGAGGGGATTTCTGAGTTGGCAGAGGATTTTGGGAAGAGATGCTTCGTCGTGTGAGTTGCTGGGTTCTTGGACTTTGGTTTTCCGCGTTCTGAGATGTTTCTAGTGATCCGCAGCGACGAGCGTCTGCTGCTGAGCTGCAAAGTCATGATTATTTGGATGTAGATCCTTCATGGACCTACCCGGGATTCAATTCAGAACCTTTATCATCGTAGCTTGCTCGTGTACTCTTCAATACTTACATTCATGGACTACACATACCGTTATTCATTATAGTAATTCGGACCGAACCGCGTATGTTTATCACCTAATTCTGTTCAGGCATATTTCTGCTAATCAGCAGACGGCATCTCGTATCATGACGCATCTTCCGACTTCGGTGGCGTCAAGTACGTAGTGGCACTGGTCCACCTAGCGGCTCGGAACTCAAGATCATTCCCTAATGATAGAGCAAGTTTGGTGTCAATTTTTAGAAGACTCGGAGGCGGTGCGATTCGGATAGGCAGGTTAATCCGTGAAGATGATACATGATTCGAACTTGCTAGACGCCGCCGGAGTGGATGATGAGGCGAAGGAATGATCTGGATCTTCATTGAAAACTCGTGGTCAGATCATGGCACTGCGATGAAACCTGACACGCCACGGTCTTTGTCGATGCCTTTCACACTGCTCGATCGCAAAGCACTGTTTCAAGACCCGCTTTCGTATTGCCTTTGTGCTGCTACTTCCATCTTCACACTATTCGCGAACACGTATCGAACTCGTGTCTGGAACCCATCAAGCATTTACTTATCTCTGTGGGACAAGGCAATGCAGTGGAGGTGTCCCTTGTGCCACGGTGCTACACCTTTCATATCAAAGAGGAAGTGCTTACTCATTGAGTGGGTGTATCTAGAGTTGATTCCTGCGGCTTTCAGCGTCACATGCTCTCTTTTTTAGCGCCACGTCAAGCATCTCAAACGCTGCGCTCTAAATATGCAATCGTGTCCTATCCTCGGTCCCTTGGGGTCCGTCTTTCCCGTTGAGCTGTCAGAATGGAGCGACGAAAGGCTAGTATGTTTAGCGGGCGTCTAACTGTCCTTCGTCTCCAATCGTGGCGTTTAGAAGGTGATGCCCGAAAAGGACTCAGGAGGCGTAATTGAAACCACGCGAACACGAGGCGGAAGGAAAGGAACACGAAACGTCGGCCCTGCGCCCCTCCTTCGCGGAAGCAATAACGTCTTCGGAGTCCTTTGTGTCATACATTGAACAATACAGTTCCGAACAATTAGACACACCTCTCTTCATTTACAGGCCTCTCCCAATTCGGGATTCTCAAGGGAATCGACAAATTGGGATGTCCGATGCGCACATGTTTGTGAGCCAGCTGTTCGTCGTTTATTGTCTTTGATACGTAGGCGCGCGACGGAAGATAAGCAGGGTAAGGGGGCGTTATTGTCAAACGCCCGGAAAAGGAAACTGGTGATGGCGATCTCTCTTTTGTCTCCCATCACCCTTTTTGTCTTTTTCACCACCTGCTTTCCAGAAATCCCCACACAATACGAGAAGATGTCTCAATTAACAAAAAGACGTCGCTTTGAGGCGTTTTTCTTTTTGTTCTCCAATCCGATCTCCTTCCCTCATCCATAACGGGCAACGCCCATTCCGTGCTGTGCAAGGACTATATAACCTGCGAAGGTGAGTCAGTCTCGTTCGTGCTCTTCGCATTTACGGTTCCGTTCCGTCTCCATTTCGAATTCCCTTTAACGGTCCCGACCTAATACACGATGCCCCACTACAGCCAAAAGCCCCGAGGCCACCGCCTCTGCGACCAGTGCGGCGCTGTCGAGAACCCAGCTGTGGCCAAGTTCCGCTTATGCGGAGGATGTGTACGTCGCTGCCCGCCCCTTCCATCCCGATACTAATAGCTCTTTCAGCTTGTCACCCAATATTGCGTACGCCGATCCCTTACCTCGCTCCCGAGTGAGAACACTGACCTATGACTCATAGTCCCCTGCCTGCCAAAAGATTCACTGGCCCGTACACAAGACCGTTTGCCACCACACTTCGGGTCAACTATCGTCGGCAAAGCAGGTGTATGGGGAGAGCGACGTCGCCCGCAACCTCCGCAAATTCACGTCGGCGTACAACACGCTGCTGGGCTGGGCCGGATTCCAAGCATTGCAACTCAAACGCATGCCCTCCAATATCCGCTCGAATGCGCTCCTGATAGAGCTTACCCCGCGCAGCAGTAGTGACGCGAGTCGTCGGTACGTCCTATCAGCATGTCGTTTATTTATGTTCTCTTATTCCTTTCATAGGTTCTCCATCGCTGCCACCCACATCATTCCCCGAACGTATATCAATGATCCGGTTGTTATGGCCGATATTCAACGTCGCGAGGAACGGTGTCGCATGGTGGGGGAATTGGGACGCTCGTGATTGTGATCCAGTGTGGGTCCGTGAGCCAGGTGATGCCGGTCGAGGTCGACGCGCCCTCCAGAATAACATGGGATATGCGCGACGATTGGCTCAGCACACTCCACCACTGCGTGGAAAGCGGCCAGACGGAGTTCTTGCCAAAGTCGACTACGTCGAGAGGGTGCGTGTTTGATGGTTCGCTGTCGTGGAACACCTGACTGATTGCATCTCTGATTTCCAGCGTCATCTACGGATGAAGTGTCTCCTTCCTTTCGCGCGGGATGTTGATCCATTCGGCGCCTTTCTCTTGCATCCACCACATCGTTACTATTGTTTCTCATCTTCGCATGGGACCTGCACTGTGTATACTACTGTATCTTCGCATTTCTTATACCCTGTCATTATTGCTTTCGTTCGCTGTACCGCTGTCTTAGTAGAACACCCCAGACTAATGGCATTTGATCATGACCGTCTTACCCTCTCACTAAAGCCTTTACTGTCTCGCACCTCTGATAGAATTCAAGAAGCAGTCATACAAATGCTTTGAGGTAGGGCTCAAGGCGACGGTAACCCTAATTTAGTGTTCTATGTCACGATACCTACCACTTATCGACAAGTGAAGTTCTAGACCGGCGGTGTAGTCTCTAGATATTCGTGATGGCGTAGGCGTTCGGCTGAAAACCGCTCCTCTGGGGCACTAATTGAAACGTTGGCATAATAGTAGGCTCACTGGCTAGCACTCACAATGCTAGGCAGCCTCTGCGAAAATCATCTGCAAGTATAGGGAAGCGTAGAGCCTTGGGAGGTGGGAGGTATCTACTATGGACAGGATGCCCTTCCCAATGCTACATGTGCATGCACCTATCGGTTCCTAGTCGGAAGATAGAAGAGGAGCGCGCACACCTTAAAGAAACAGCGTAGTATTTCCTGGTAGTCTTCTTGCTTCAGCCCCATCCAAACCTCATATGCGATCAGCCCGACACTCCATATATCGACGGCCGGACCGGGTGGTCCTTCTCCAATATGTGTCATACACTCAGGCGCTCCACAGATAGTACGTACGTCGCGAATAGGCCGGAACCGTGGATCAATAGTACAGATACGCGCACTGGTAATATATTTGGACACAGCAAAGCCGGAAATCTTGCAGCACCCTTTATTGTCGACAAAAACGTTGTCAGTTCGAAGGTCCTGTATGAATATTAGACGAACATTTCGACTCTTGGAGGAAGATCATTTCGCACCCAGTGAACGATGTCCTTGGAGTGCAAGAAGGCAACGCCGCTTATAATTTGCCCCAACAGGTGCCTGCTCATGCCAGAGAACCCAAGTGCTCCTCGTTGCGCGAGGAATTCCTGCAGCGTTCGACTAGGAAAGTATTCGAAAAACCTACACGGACTCTTCAGCTGGGGGAAGCAGCATGACCAGCCGACGAACATATTAGTTGATGAAGGAGTTTGTTCAAATCCCAGATGAGTCCAAATGTTTGGATGGGGGTAGGCCTGAAGGATATCGGAAAGGCGTCGAAGGCTTCGGGATAAATCAGGGCTCAGAATCGTCTGAACCTGCTTGACAACAATATCAAACCTCTTGCCGGAACTTGTATCGATAGCGCGGTAGGTTTGGACGTAAGCCTCTGAACCAATTGGAATGCATCGTACCCAATGGATCGGTGCTGGAAGTCCGTGAGTGGCACTGGTCAATCGTTGAAATGGAGGAGAGCTTACATGACTTCTCGGCTCTGTTAACGCTTGCGATTGGGACGAGCTGGTTTATCACATGCGATACTGCATTACGGTTCCGACGAATTGAAGGCTCTACCGGTAATGCTCTCTCCCGTCGGGGTGCTATACCCAACGTGTTCCTGAGAGCAGCTACACAGGTGCACGGTACGTTAATGAGCTTCAGACATGCCAGGACTGTGTTTATCGAAGGACGATCTTGAGGTAGGTTCGCGAGACATGCTTCGACCAGGTTCCAAAGCTCGTCGGAAGACAGTTCGTAGAGGGGTGGACGGGGTGGCTTCCGCTTCTGTGTGAGGACCTCGTTGATCAGCGATACTTCCGTCTTGATGTGCGAAAAAGGTGGCCTCCCAGTGTAAATCTAGACTTACGGTGAGCGGATGAATTCAAGTGATCTTGAGGACATATATTAGTACCTCGATGACAGTGCAACCGAAAGAGTATATATCTCTGGCTGTGAGATAAGCGGGATCGAAGAGAGAGTAGTCCATCACCTCCGGAGGAAGCCAGCGAAGGGATCCTTTCAGGATTGCCGAACTACCAGGAAGGCACGTTTCGGACACTAGACTAAGACCGAAGTCTGCTAAAAGACAGTGCCGCTCAGAGTCTATAAGGATATTGGCCTTGGAGTGATCAGTCCGGAAATAAGGAAAGGAAAGTGGGCGGAGCGTACTCCTCGGACGTCTGCATGAGTGATCTGGGGATCCAGCTCATGCAAATATTTCAAACCTTCCGCAATTTCAAGCAGCTACAAAGATGTCTAAGTGCCATTTCAATCTTCAACTTATCTGAAGAGGATTAACGCACGCATTGCAGTCGATTGTGAGTCGGATGCTTGCTGAGGAAGTAGATGATGTTGCCGTTTTCCATCCATGGAGAGATTAAACAGAAGCTCGGTGCGAAAAGGTCTTGGTTCACGCCAAGAAATGGTAGCACATTTGGATGCTTCAACTGTTTCCACACGACTGCCTCCTGAAAGCAGTCCTTCAAAGCTTAATGAGAGTGGGCGACAGGAAGTAAGGGGAAAACTCACTTTTACCAGGTTTTGGCCTGTCGCGTTCGCGCTGAAGAACCGCAGAACCTTCACGCACACCGTTTTACCTGCAATGCTTCCCTTCCAGATATCCTGTATGATCGAAACTTGACATTGATTACGTCTCGCTCAATAACAGTTTACTAACAGCAAATCCACCTCCCGAAACGGGATGCGTCCCGACGCGCCGAACATTACGGCAAAAGAAGGAAGAGGGAAGCATGTCGCGATGCCGTACTAAAACTCGCAAACATTTGATGCATGTCGACCGGTACTGCTGGCTCGACGGTCCTGAGTCCAATTCCTGGGCGAGTGTAAAGATGCGCAAGAGTTGTGACAAGAGCCAGAATAGTACCTTCTGCAGGACTTCGATGACAGTGCGAGACGCCTCGCGGGGAATAGCTGTTATGTCTCGCCAGGGCGCATAGAAGAACTGCAAACATTGAAGCGTTTTTTTGGTAATAAGCCATGTGGTGTGGTAGGGAGAAATGGTATGCCATGACATCGCGAGCTATGGCGTAGTCGTGGTATGCGTTGAAGATGTTACAGGACAGCATTAACAGCAGATCATGAGGCCGTGCGCATCAACCGAGAACCAAGGACATCAAGGTAGATCCGAAGAACTCTAGCTGTGCATCATTCAGAGATGGCCAACTGTCAATGTCATCAGTATCTGCGGTGACATTAGGAAGGAGGGAAAGGAGGGAAAGGAGGAAGGAAACACGCACCTCGTGTGCTCGTTTTGGGCGGTACGTCTCTGAAGTGTTCACACTGTTCGACGAGTCAGTCATGTTTGTTCCGGCGAGCTCGTTGTGCGAGCATGAGAGCGACGAGATCGCAGACGCCGCCGTAGAAGACGACGAAGCGGACATAGAGGGTGAGAAGAATCTATCGGTTCGGTGTCCAAATGCACATTTATTCCGATCGGCCGCGTGCGTCCACGTCGAGTGTCGCGCCTACAACTGCCTAGGTCTTCAGCTGGCTTTATCTCTGAGGCTCTCTTCTAGGCTCATCTAACTATGCTATTAGTATGTGCTTTAGTATATTCCAGATGTAGATCTCGGTTCCGTTGCAGAATAGATAGCAGCCAACGATAGTAGGAGCGACCCTGGAGGTTGCGGAGGCTAAAGATGTGGCAGGAGCGGTCAGCCCCAACTCATACTCATACATATACTCGTTGTCCTCGTTAACGTTGTCAATGTCGTCAACAATGCCTTGGGTAATGGATTGGGCGATCTGTAGAACAGCGTCGGCTGGGCCGCCACCGCGGCCTCTGCTTGGCGTTGGCGTTGGGATTAATGCAGCTGCTGGGGCTATCGAGTCTGGTATAGATGCAGTTGGGAAAAGGCTTCGCGAGAGAGACGGTGACCAGGGCAAGCAAGAAGAAGGCGAGTGTGATATCATACGTGCAGAGGGCAGCGTCATCAAGCCAAGGGTCGTTGAAAGACAAGAACGGAGACAAAACCGACCGCCAGCTTTTACCGCGGCCACAGAAAGTTGGCCAGTGTTAAGGTAGATCCTGTGTTCGTAGCATAGTAGTATAGCCCAACATGCGGCTGTGAGTCCTGAGAGACTGCTTTTCGAGATTCGAGTCCGGAATATACTTGCGCAGGTTTCCACGTCTGCTCTCAGACAAGGGACGCAGAGGAGGCGCTGCTCCTAGGAAACGTACTATCGTAACGCATGCTTGGATATCAGAGACGTGTTCCCGTGGTCTGGGTCATACAGCCTTGTTGTTTGGAGTCGCAGAACCAGGACAGAGGGCATGCGTTCGGATCGTTGGGGGCCCAGAGCATTCCAGCGTGCAAGTGGAACGCGTGCTACCTCTGGCACGCATTGACCGCGAAGTTGCTGAATGATGGTGTGACGCGTGTACTATTTGGTCCTGTGTACGTGTCATGATCGACGTGCTTTTACTTATCCAAAACGACCATCTCCTTCTCAGCAATAATCTTCGTACTCTCTGGTAACTCATAGATCAATACCACTGATGCATGCTCGTCCGAGTCAACTGGAAGCTCGTAATGTCCTGCCTATAGTCACACCAGAAGGAAATCTCTCTGCCGCGGGGGCGGAAATCTGCCCAAGTGACTCGAATCGCGAACTGCGGCCTTCCTCATGACTCACACTACACTACGAACACAGGATCTACCTTGACACCGGCACGGCTGCCTTCCCGGCACCATCTGAGTTTATCAAAGCGACTACACGACTTTCACTCTCTATAGCCACTGGTTGACTACTTATTCATCGCTTTCTCTCCTGTGACTTTTCGCTCGACCAACGTCGTTTGCCTCTTGCTCGCCCTGATCGCCGTTTCTCTCGCGAAGCCTCTTTCCAACTGTAGACCCCATATCAACAACACCGAACAATAACGCCAACCTCATTGACAGGAGAGCGGCTGACGCTTCGCCGAATCCGTTATCCAAGAGGTCCGTATTTCTGCGGTTCCTTTCCCTCCTTCCTGCTAACCGCAGCAACTTTGGCCTTCCGCTCAAGATCCCTCCTTCAACCAAGCATATCATCGTCCACACCAGACTTCAATGGGACCAAGGGAGTCGATATCAAGAGCTGGATTTGAAGCTTGGTGTGTAGGTATGAGATCTGCGTGTTTAGGGCCAAGTTTACATTGACCTGAGGCGACTGAACATTCCCGAGATGACGGTGTCCTTTTTTCGGAAGGAACGGGCGCCGAACACGGTCTTCTTACGCGCACTGGGGTCCCATATCCAGGTTCAGCCATCATGCGTTTAGCCAATAACCGTGCGTTTACAGTGACTCGCTGGCAAGTCCGCCTTGGATATTTTCGGAGGTGAGGCATCATGTTACAGTCTGTACTGGGGGACACGTCGCATTGTGTACTGAAGCCCGCCTTACGGCCAGGCTACTAAAAAGAACTTGACCACTTTGACTTGTGTTGTCACTAAAGAAAAGAAAACCTCCAAGTACGCGATATGTCCCCATGCGAGTGCATAGCAGTGAATCCGGAGAGGGTTAGGACACAAAAGAGAGAGAGTTGTGTGCGACGTGTCCTTCCCAAACTCTGCGTGGTTTTTTCATTCCCCTCTAGTCTGTTGTCGTGTCCAATGACCCTCAATTTCTCTTGTGATCAAGCCGTCGTGAATATCCGGCATTATCCCTCTTGGCTCAGTGGTAGAGTGCATCACTAAGTAGTCGTTCAAGTCGGCTAGAGGGAATGTGGTGGAGTCGGTTTCATAGTGAACTTTTTTCGCAGACTCCGAGCGTACCTCGTACGCCACGCTTCGACTTGGTTCTTGGAGGAAGTTTTAGGCATGACACAGCCCGCCTTACTACAAGAGGACCACTGCGATTGCATAGTGAATCCGGAGAGAGAGTTCGTGTGGTGTCTTCACAAAGCGAGTGCCGATCGCGACGCCGCCTTCTTCTACTTGGTTCGTCAGTGCCGTGGACCGTGGTGGGGCAGCAAGCAGTGGACAACATCCCTCTTAGCTCAGTGGTAGAGCGCGTCACTAGTATGTGTCACATCCAGTTGAGCATGACGAGGTCAGTCGTTCAAGTCGGCTAGAGGGAATGCATCAGGGAGCCCTAACAATTGTTTTGATCTTCTGTGGCGCATTTTATGCCTTCCATCCCTCGTCCTTCAAACAGATGTCAGACATGCGTTAATGGTGAAAGGTTGTGAGAAATGAGTAATGCTAGGATGTCTTGTTCTCGCCGTCCGTGTACCGTGCACCATGCGCAACGGTGGCGTACGCTCGGCTCGTCTCGCTTCGCAATGGTTTTCAGTAGCGCTCTTCTATATACAGTACTCCTTGCATTGCTTTCATGGCGGACCGAACACGCATATATGCGCGCCTATGTACTAGAATCACACAGACAGTGTACATGCAATCGGAGGAATCGCATTCTTAGGCATACAGCATACAATAGCATAAGCACCGTCATTATCTGCGGTCTACCGAGTCTGTCCTGGTCCTCGTAGCGACATCCTCCTACCGGCCTGCGCCAGGAACGTTCCGCCTCTCGCGGCGGGGTGCGCGATCGGGGATGATGGGCTGGGCGACGGTGACGGGGATAGAGTCAAAGTTGAGCGCGTGGAGGAGGTCCTAGACAAGGATTAGCCTACACATCGCAGGCGGTGTAACAACGTACCTTTGTCTCCTGGTCGACCTCGAGCTCGCCCTCAAGGGCAGACACCTCGGGGACGTAGTTGTCCTTGCGCTCGCGCTCCTCCTCCTGGAGCTTGAAGGAGATGCCGCGGACGGGTCCCTTTTGGATGCGCTTCATGAGATGCGTCGTGAAGCCCGAGATTTTGTTGCGCAGGCGTTTGGAGGGGACGACGGCCTAGGGGGGGGGCGTCAGCCACGGGATGGGATGGGGCAGAGGAAAGGGCTACGCACAACTTCATCGACGATGCGCTTGTTGGTGTGGAAATCGAGGGTGAGGCGGGGGTAGTACTTTTCGATGAGCACTCGGCTCGCGCGCTTGGTCGTCTTGGTGCGGACTCGGCCCTACGCAATACAATACGTAGGCATCAGCGACGACGGGGGCGGGATGGACACGCACCATGTTGCTTGATGTCTTGTTATGCCTTGGCTAGCGTTCACGACGAGGAGAGAGATCGAAAATCGGCCATCGGCATCCCCCGGGTGGCTTGCCAGTTGCTGATGTCATGTTCCCACGCGCCCACCCAAGATTTGTTTGCCGATCAAGTTTCCCTCTGTCTGTTGTCTTCAAGTTACACCCTCCAGTGCGTGCGCTGCGCTCCTCGATGCCCGGTCGAATCCCATGGGACACTCCCCGGGCAGCTAACGAATTTTATAGAAAAAGCTAGCCATACTTGCTTTGAACATACCACTGCAAAATGGTCCGCGTCTCTGTCCTCAATGATTGCTTGGTGCGTTTTACTGCCTACGCCCGAATTCATACTAACCCCTCTCGCTAGAACAACATCGTCAACGCCGAGCGCCGCGGCAAGCGCCAGGTGCTCATCCGCCCCTCCTCCAAGGTCGTCGTCAAATTCCTGTCCGTCATGCAGCGCCACGGATACGTACGTCTCCGCCCCCATCCACCCACCTCACATCCGCTAACCCGCACACCCACCAGATCGGCGAATTCACCATCATCGACGACCACCGCTCCGGCAAGATCGTCATCGAGCTCAACGGCCGCCTCAACAAAACCGGCGTCATCTCTCCCCGCTTCAACGTCCAGGTCACCCAGATCGAGAGCTGGGTCAACTTGCTCCTCCCCAGTAGAGGTTTCGGGATAATCATCCTTGTATGTTTTTTCCACCTAGTTCCTTATCCAGCTAACGTCCTTCCTTGTAGACCACGTCCTCTGGTATCCTCGACCACGAAGAGGCCCGTCGCAAGAACGTCGGTGGCAAGCTCTTGGGATACGTCTACTAGGGTAGTAATCAAAATATGTCGCATGTATGATCCATGGTGTATGCAATGCAATCCTTAGCATCCACATTTCCGACTCGATCCAAGACGCGCCATCCAAGGTATATACCGCGTAGTTAGTTGTAACCTTACGACGACATGCTGATGACCCGATGCTTTTCTCCTTTGTCTGCCTACGACACTCGCTAGTCGTTAAGAATCCCCTGTATTGAGAAAAATCGCAAAAGCCTACACCACGGCCGCGCGCCTCTTTGGTAGTGATCCTGTCACACGAGGCGGTCCTTGGGTACGAACAGCAAAACGGAATAGCAAGATCAGAAAATGCGCCACAGTATCAGGAAAACTTGTAAAATTCATCCAAATAATATGATTCCCTCTAGCCGACTTGAACGACTGACCTCGTCATACCTAGACTAGGGGGGCTATGTATACTAGTGACGCGCTCTACCACTGAGCTAAGAGGGATACTTCCCGTTGTTTTGCCGCCACCAGGATCGGGTCGAAGGTGAATGAACGACACTACCCACTTCCCTCTAGCCGACCTGAACGACTTGCAGTTGTGTCGCCGTTCCTAGCGACGCGCTCTACCACTGAGTTAAGAGGGATAGAGTCAGTAGGTACTTAGCGCTGCGAGGAAGCCATAAAATGTGTCACAACATCAAGGCAAAACAGACGCGACGCCTCACACATTCCCTCTAGTCGATTTGAACGACTGACCTCGTCATAACTATGAGTCTTATTCTACATACTAGTGACGCACTCAACCACCGAGCTAAGAGGGATACTACCAACTGTTTTGCTGCCACCACCATCGGGATGGGTTTCTCAAGATTGGCAAGCGAAACTGAGAGTCATTGGACACAAACGGGAGGGTGCGAAATACACATTCAGTCCGCCGCGCAGCATAGAGACCATGCGTCCAGCGATGGTCCTTGCACGGCTAGTTGTCCTGGGTCCATCAACTGACAAGTTGACTGAACCCTTTTCTCCTTTGTAAAATCACATCGTATCAGTCCTCGGTCGCCACTTTATAGTGACACACTCCCCCACTGGATAGAAGCCATAAAATGCGCCACAGTTCTTTGGCAAAACAGAACGCGGCGCTCCCACGCATTCCCTCTAGTCGGCTTGAACGACTGACCTCGTCATAACTATGAGTCTTATTCTACATACTAGTGACGCGCTCTACCACCGAGCTAAGAGGGATACTACACATTGTTTTGTCCCCACCATCAGAGGGTCGAGGGTGAATGAACTCTTTAATCATTGGACACGGGAGGGTGTCAAAATGCACATTTGGCAGTCGGCCCCGCTGTATAGCTGAAGCCTGACTTCGTACCCTTCCCATGACGAATCCTTATCTTGCCCAACTACATGCCCTTACTACTTCCCTCTAGCTGACCTGAACAACTTGCAGCCGTGTCGCCGTTCCTAGCGACACGCTTTACCACTGAGTCAAGAGGGACAGAATCAGTAGGTAATAAAGCCATAAAATGCGCCACAGTCTCTAGAAGATCTTCGGCAAAAACAGAATACACTGTACACATTCCCTCTAGTCGACTTGAACGACTGACCTCATCATAAGTGAAATGGCGCGGATGTTGGATACTAGTGACGCGCTCTACCACCGAGCTGAGAGGGACACTACTGTAGCGTTTCGACCGTAACTTCACAGCCTGTGACCCATTATGGTCTGAAGTTACAGCGAACAGCTTCACAGACCCTTAAATTGCCTTATTTGGACAGTCCCGCCTATGGCGGGACCTGAAATTTCCTTATTTGGAGGCTCGTGCCTGGCCAAAGTGGTCCGTGACCCGTTATGGTGTATATATAGCTTCACTTCAAAGACCTCCGTGACCCGTTATGTGAATTTGCGGTCGAAACGCTACAGTACCCGCCACCATCACAGGGTTGATGGTCAACTACTTGGATTCTTTGTTGACAATCCTTTTCGAAATCATGCGAGCACGCAAGGCTAGTTGTCTCCCGATAACATATACATATCGGCTAGTAATGACCAGACACCTTTTCTTCGTCGTATGCAGAGTTGCGTGGCGATTGCAGTCTTCCTCGTATTCTTTCACAGACAAATCTTGTATCGTCGTAGTAGTGTCTTGTCCACGAATTCTAACAGCATGCCTTTGATTCAGTTTGAGTCCGGAGCAAAAAAAATTCAGTTGTCAGTCACTGGCAGATGTTGTATTCCCTCTAGCCGACTTGAACGACTGACCTCGTCATAAGCACAACACCATATACTAGTGACGCACTCTACCACTGAGCTAAGAGGGATGCTGTCATGGGTTTGCTGCCACCATCAGGCCGGGGTCGAAGCTGAATGAACTACACTCTTTCTCGATGATTGACTCACAAGAGAAACTGAGAGTCATTGGACACAACAAAATAGCACATTTAGTCCGCTGCGCAGCATAGAGACTACACCACGTTCAGCAACTGTTGGCAATTCTTCTCGAAATCATATGAGCATGCAAGCCTAGGCTACTGACTTCAATGGAATCCCATCGCATCCAGGACCATCCTTTGGGTTCGCACCTCGTATTCTTTGAACTTTCAGACTAGATTTCCATCGTCGGGGTGGTGCTCCTCATATGTATTGGTGAAAAGAGAGCCCCACAAGACCGGCACATCTTGCGCAAAAATCAGAGCGAAACCATCCTACATCCCTCTAGCCAACCCGAACGACTATAGTGCAGTTGTATCACCGTTCCTAGTGACGCGCTCTACCACTGAGTTAAGAGGGATAGAGTCAGTAGGTAGCGCTGAGGGGAAGCCATGAAATTGGCACAGTATCAAGGCACAATTGGCGCCGGCGCACATTCCCTCCAGTCGACTTGAACGACTGACCTCGTCTTTGTACGCATATCTGCTCTGCTGCATACTAGTGACGCGCTCTACCACCGAGCTAACAGGGATACTGCCCGCCGCCACCATCACAGGGTCGAAGGTGAACTACAGTCTTTGTTGACGGTCCTTCTCAAAATCTAAGGCTAGTTGTCTCCCGATGACATATACATGTACGCTAATGACCAGACACTTGTGAACTGTATCCTTTTCTTCCCTCCGGAGTTGCGGGGCGTGGCGTGAGTACTTGAGTCTTCGATTGCAGTCTTCCTTGTATTCTTTTACAGACAAAGTTTGTATCGTTGTAGTAGTAGTGTCCTCGTATCGTCTTGGCCACGAATTCTAACAGCATGCCTATATAGCTTAGACGTTTCGAGTGCGGAGCAAAAGAACATGCTACGGTCACGCATTCCCTCTAGCCGACTGAACGACTGACCTCGTCATGACTATGAGCCGCATGTTGCATACTAGTGACGCGCTCTACCACTGAGCTAAGAAGGATGGTAGGCTAAGGCTTTCAATCCATAGTGTCCGTCTTTACCGAGAGCAGGTTTGTGGTTCCTACGCGCGAGAGGAGGTGCCATGGCCAACCCTCCAACTCCTACTACCTTCCAAGGGAGTACATTGGCCACAGTTATCGGCTAAACAAATGGTGGCTCAACAAGACCTCAACTTAATATGCAAACCTCGTTATCGCGAGTGCATGTATAAAGACCGCGTTCGTGAAGCTACATCCTAAGGTTCCTGTATCGGCGATGCTGTTCGACTTTCCGACGAAGGACCACTACAGCAACACTCCCATGGAACAAGAAACACACCGTCACCGGTCAATGTAAACCATCCCAAACCATCCAGCTCTAGACATACCTCCGTTAGCATCTTGAACACGCCTATCGAACCACGGCTACTTACCCAACGGTGCCCCCGATGTTGAGACATAGCTCTTAATATCTGTGACTCTCTTGACTCTATCCAAGTCTGTTGTGTGGCCAGTATGGACGATGGTATAGTCAAAGGAGGAATGCTGCCGACGATGTCTTTGGTGCAGTCTGCATCGGCGGTAAGTGGCAAGTGGAAGGAGCAGCGAGCGGAAGGACAGACCTCGTTGTCTTCGCTAACACCGTCTATGATGCCTTCAATGACCGATTCGGCAATTTTTAGGACAACGTGGACTACGCCTAGCAAGAAGAAAACGACGTAGGAAGAGACAATCGACGTAGGAAGAGACAATCATAGTCGAGCGGAAAGTCGTCGCAGAAGGAGAAGAATGGAGAAGACGCCGACCCGCGGCCACAGAACGTGAAAGTTAATGACCATTCAGTAGTCGGAAGAGGGCAGGTGTGATATAAGCTGGCAGACACAATGATTGGAGGGGCTGGGAAGACGTCCGCGCCAGTGTAAGGAGAATCTCGTGTTCGGAGTCGCGTAGTAGTAGGGGAAACATGTCGCATATTAGAGAAAGAGACTTACAAAACAGTGAAAATTTTCACTCGATGGTGGGAGGAGACGAAGTGCATTCCTAACCACAGACTACATAGATAAGACTATATGGGTTTTCAGTGTACCGGTAGACAAAGAGACGTGCAAAAGAGTGAAAATTTTCAGGTGATGGTGGGAGGAGACGAAGATGGTGGAGAGGAGAAGAACTGCGATACTGATCACAAGGATCGGAGCGTGGGCCCGCCGGTCCGAATAAAGCCGCCGCCATGAGAAAGTTCAAGTCAGGATCCCGTTCAATTGACCTTCAGACCGGATTACTTGTTTTGGTATGACTTTTGACCGCGGACCTTGACCCACACAACACCGCGCGTATATAAGACCAAAGCATGACGGTTGCTGGCATGAGCGTGTGAGAGACTGGGAGTACTGTAGTGTTTCGACCGCAAATTTACATAACGGGTCACGGGGATCTTTGAAGTGAAGCTATATATACACCATAACGGATCACGGACCACTTCGGCCAGGCACGAGCCTCCAAATAGGGAAATTTCAGGTCCCGTCATAGGCAGGACTGTCCAAATAAGGCAATTTAAGGGTCTGTGAAGCTGTTTGCTGTAACTTCAGACCATAACGGGTCACAGGCTGTGAAGTTACGGTCGAAACGCTACAGTACGTTAGTAGTAGTATGACAGCCTAACACGTACCCGCAGCTTTCTATACTTACGGCGAGGCCCGGAGATAACAGAAAGTCGTTCCAAGCCGCGCTATGAATGGCTCGCCTCGTGTAGGCAGGCTTCTTCGCCCGTGACAGAGCCGCTTGGCTTGTCTAGGTGGCCATTTGAATGACATAGCAAGTCGAGAAGAAGAAGGGCAACCATGCAGGAATAAAAGTGTGGTGATCATTGGAGGGAACAAGGTCGATCATGTCACGTACATAAGACCAAACACAGCTTCCAACCATAACGGTCGCTGGCGAAATTGGGCCTGCGCGTAGTACGACAGCCTGCCGTATAACCTACATGACGAGGGCATGCCTACTATCGCCGCCAACATCGCATCTGCGGCCCTCTATTGACGTGCAGCGCATGGCTCGGCCTCGTGGGACTTGATATATCGCCCGTGACATACCTGATCCAGTACTAAAGCTGTCAAGCTGTACACTCCCACGTCTTCCTTCCTTCCATCCATCCATGGGGCCTCTCATCCGTCCCGTCCGTGGGCACGTCCTCTTGAAGCGACACCGTCACCCTGAAAGTCTCCAATCTCCTCCCCACTGGTCCCAGCTACCTACCGATGATCCTTGGGCCACTACAAGGGAGGTCCTGCATATCTTGCGGACCGTTGATCAGCCATGGAGAGGAATCGAATCAGTCAAGTTGGATATAGCCTCTCATTTGATGGAATTTTTTCAGAACGTGTGTGATTTTCTCTCCATTGCTTGACCGCCAGAGCTAAAAACGAATTGCGGTGATAGGAGGTATACACTGTGAAAGATGAGGTATATTGCGAGGCGTGTAGAGAATGTATTCGCGAACTCGGAAAGCACTATCAGCTCGTAGTGGTGCGTAGTTCCCTGTCTTGTCTTCGTTTAGTCTTCCGCTGATGATGCGCTTACCTTCAGTGGGACTTGCTAGGTGAACGCAATCATATTGTAGCGGTGCGCACTCCCATGTCTGGCATCCTTTCGTCATTGACATTACACGCTATTGTCTGTTCGCCCCTTTAGACGGAGTGGTCCGAGCTTCCATACGACAATCCTTGGGCGCTTTTTCAGGAAGTGTTGCGCATTTTACGGATCTCTGACGAGCCATGGAAAGGAATTGAATTAGTTCGGCCGAATGCAGCACAACAGTTAATGGATTTCCTTCAGGATGTACGTGATTGTCCTTGATTACTTTCCCACACCTAAAACATGCCTCAAAAATAGGAACTGGATGCTGGGCCGTCCAATGAGCGGTACCGCACGACATGCATGAAATGCCTGCGTGTTTTTGGGAAGCATCATGATATCGTACCCACTGCTTTCTTCTGCCGGAACGTAAGCTGTAACGGAGCCTTTCCTGTGTCAGGTGGAGGATTTGCGGTTAGCGATGTTTGTTATATCTGGGTTCTGGCTCACAGCGCTGCAGGATACATGGGAAGGGACCATGGAGGGAAAGAAAGTTTGTCTTAAGGTTCTGCGACTGTTCCTCACTGGCAGTGGGAGAGAAGACTCGGAATTGCGTCTTAGGAAGGATTACTGTCGCGAAGCGATGGTCTGGAGGCAGCTCCGTCATCGTAATGTACTCCCTTTTCTTGGGGTTGACAATGATTTGTTTGCTCCTAGCTTCTGCCTGATATCTCTATGGATGGAAAATGGCATTATTGTATCATTCCTCAAAAGAAACCCGGCACATGACCATCTACAAGCAGTACGTTCTTCCTAAAGTCGTGCTATAGGTTACCTGACACTGCTAGGTCTGTGAAATTGCTCAAGGTATTCAATACTTGCACGAGTTGGATCCCCAGATCGTTCATGGAGGGATCAAAGGTGTATGTGATTTCCCATTGCTCACAATCCCTTTCACTTATAGTTCATATTTCCCATAGTCAAAAATTCTTGTTGACGACGACCTGCACTGCCGCCTGGCTGGCTTCAGTGGCAGTTTCATCACAGATTCCCTGGAGGTGTACGATGAGGATTTGATATCGCGGGGCGCTGCTCGATGGATGGCCCCCGAGATGATGGATACTTCGCTCTTTGACCACTCATACGTGACGGCGAAGGATATATACTCATTCGGGTGCACCATTCTCGAGGTAACTCGTCCATGTTACTCATCGTGACACATGCATTTAATGTTTCATAGATATACACAGGACAGCCTCCGTTCTCTCATATCAAGACTGACGCGGCAGTGCTTCTCAACGTTCTTGTGTCCAAACAGAAGCCACCCCGGCCGCCAGTTCATATTCTTCCTTCGGATGAGCTCTGGCAGTTGGTCTTGTCTTGCCTTTCTACTTCTCCAAGAGACCGCCCCTCTGCAGCTGCCATTCTTACTACACTCCGCGGCATACAAATCTCCCAAGTCGCGGATGGTAAGCCCTCAGAAGGTCCCATTCCTGCGTCCGTGACTGCATCAGTCGGCGCATCCCCCATCCCAGAACCATCGAGTTGTACCGTGTCTGCTCGACCCATCTTCCCCGTTCATGTTCACCAGCATCTTCTCATGCATCAGGATGAAATCTACGCGATTTTCGACCGCAAGGTTGGGCTTTCCATGGATCATGTTCTGCTCACAGCCGCATTTGACGAGGAAGATCTGTGCTCGGACCACAGTTCTTTGGAAGGTGACTCTATCGCCGAGTGCGCACACATCTTTTGTGATACCGACTTTGACGTGGAAGACTCCAGTCAAGTTGACACGCTTAAGCAATTGTTGGTGGATGTTGGGAAAGAATTGTCACCGCATCTCGGTATTCTTCAGATGCCGAACTACAAATATCGCATATATTCGCATCCTGGCTCTGCGTCAGGTACTTCCGGCACGGACGTATCATTTTCGCTCTCGACGTTATCCAACATTGGCCGTGGCGGCTCCGGGTCCAGAGGGCCTGGCGATCATGAGCATGCGGACAGCGGAGCGCCGCCTACCGATAGCCCACGCCTTCCGGACCCGAATCAGAGTCCTGCAGGCGGAGAAGGCGGAGAAGGCGGAGCAGCAGGAGAAGGCGGAGCAGGAGAAGGCGGAGAAGGCGGAAGCAGTGGTCAACCAGGCGCATCTGATAATCGCGTCGTCTTCGAAATAACATTCAAATTCAGGGAAGACAGTCCGTTACGGCGCAAACAACAGGTTTTGGTTAGAGGAAATATGAATACTATGGTATGAGATCTTGAGCCTTTCAAGATTTGATCTGATGAATATGAGTGCAGAAAATCCCCAATGCCCCGTGGCAGCACGACGTCGTATCGAGTTCACGAGTGGAGTTCTTTGAATTGCATTTCCAACCGACGGGACCGGAGAAGTTGTGCTATCATCAACGCTATTCCTACGTAGCCATTCGAACGCCGCAGGATCATCCCATCGTGCTCTCTGATCGACGTCCGTTACCGTCTCAGATCTCTATAGATGGGACTGTCAAGGTTGGTGAAGCTAATGAGGAAAGTCGAGCAACGCAGTTGGGGTGCTCTGTTGTCATTAGCCCTCAGCCTGCCGCCACCCTCGCTGGCATGCGCACCATCACCGATAAAGAGGGTCGCACGAAAGAGTACACCCGGAACGTCGGCCGAATTCAGCAGTTTGATTTACCTCGTCGAGGCCTCAGATGGAATTACCACATACACGACAATTATTTGCAGGAGGACGGGTTTCGACTGACTAGCCCGGCTCTTCCTCTGGTTCATTTTGGGTTTCGCGGCAGAAATGCGGCTGTGACCGCACCCGACAAGTTTGATGTAACTGTACGCTCCTTTTGGGAACTAAAATCCAATGGCGGATGGGGGACTCAGAGGCTACAGCCTTCCACCGGCCACTGACACACTACCGGCCAATGACACACCCACCCCGGAATCATCCTAATGGCTAGCATAGTGTGGCAACTTGTATCCAGGACTTTGAAATATGATTGCAGCTTGTATTTCGAGAGCATCCGAGGGTCATAGCTTTAGTGTGACTTGAGGAATTCCCGAAATACTCGAAAAATGCCTGAAAATGAAATTTACTGTAGTGTTTCGACCGTAACTTCATAGCCTGTGACCCGTTATGGTGTGAAGTTACAGCGAGCAGCTTCATAGACCCTTAAATTGCCTTATTTGGACAGTTCCGCCGCAGGTGGGACCTAAAATTTCCTTATTTGGAGGCCCGTGCCTGGCCAAAGTGGTCCGTGACCCATTATGGTGTATGTATAGCTTCACTTCAAAGACCCCCGTGACCCGTTATGTGAATTTGTGGTCGAAATGCTACAGTATTCCGCCTCTGGCTAGATGCTCTAACCTCCTGTAGCCTCGGGATTTCTATCATATACTGTTTAGTGGCCATAGTTCATATTCCACTAACTTCTATGGCCCACAGAGCCCCCAGACGCACACGATGGCATTCTGACACGGGCAAGAGTGTGTCATTGCCATTTTGGGACACTTGATCATCGGTGCGTTTCTCGTGTCTACTCCTTCCACTTGGGTGTTACACACCTCAGATGGGCCCCAAAGTGCATATTTAGACTATGGATATGAGCCAGGTGCTTCGAAGAGCAGGTGGTAGGTGAAAATGTACAAGAAATGTGCTCCGATCAGCGATTGATCCGAGCTGTGTCATTGGGTTGAATTCCCGCGATAAGAACATTTTGGCATCAATCCTCTCGATATGGCTAGAAACCCCCCATATCTATTCTTTTCTGTACCACAACATGAAATTTAGACACTAATCTACCTTCTAGGAAAAATCCGAGCCTCTCCGCGACGAAGAACACCTATTCCGGCGGGGATCTTATTTCGCTGTGTCAGTGGCCGGTGGAAGGCTGTATCCAAGTGCGAGATTCCAATCCAATATTTTGGGGTGGAAGTATGCGTCAAGGTTCCCACACACCTGACGACAGGATCGGTCGTAGAAAAGGATGTCAATATTGGGTCGGGCTACTGTAGCGTTTCGACCGTAACTTCACAGGCTGTGACCTGTTATGGTCTGAAGTTACAGCGAACAGCTTCATAGACCCTTAAATTGCCTTATTTGGACAGTCCTGCCTATAGCGGGACCTGAAATTTCCTTATTTGGAGGCTTGTGCCTGGCCAAAGTGGTCCGTGACCCGTTATGATGTATATATAGCTTCATTTCAAAGACCTCCGTGACCCGTTATGTGAATTTGCGGTCGAAACGCTACAGTACATCAACGACAGCACGCAGTTGAACCAGACCATGACAACTTTCTACCGTGATGGAGACGTAGATGCTACGCCTTCGGCTTTCGCTTTCTCTCAATTCGGAGATGAATTAGTTTTGAAGTAGTAGTGTATCATGTAATCTGTATGTTCTTGGTCAATACTGTAGACTTTTAATCAATTCGTTGGTCACGGGTCACAGGTGATCCGAAATCGACGAAAAGTCACAGGAGTCACACCAAAATTTGCGAAAAAGTCCTCGGCGGGGCCCCCGCCAGCCTCCCGCCGCAGCTCCGCCGCGGCGGCAATTACCATATATGGTAAGTCGACGAAACCAAAATTTCGTCAGTGAGGTCACATGTCACATGGACCGACGAATTGATTGAAAGTCTACAGTAGTTAGGAAAATTGAAGTTTTGGTTGCATACGTGTCGGATATGTACTTTGATTTGGTTCCGAAGCATGGGGGATGTGGCAACGGTCGTGAAAGCGCGACGCAATGTGAATGGTCGTGAAGGCTTGAGAAGCAGAAACAATCAACGTATAAACGCTGAACAAGACTTGGAAGAAACTGGAACTTACAGTGAACGTACGGTGCCGATGTTCACCGTCTTCCGAACAAGTGCTGAAGAATACTCTCGTCAGACAAAGCAGAAACTGTACTCGAGTCAGTGTAGAACCCGAGCGTACTGGAACTTGAGCATGATTCAGATAGAACGGGTCTGGCTCCATGTGATAAAGATGAAACGGAGACGATGTGATCCTCCTAGAACTAGGGAACGTAACAGCACAGTGTACAAGCAGGACGGTCGAACGTTACGGGCCTGACCCATCGTTAGAGTTGACCTATGTCTGGACAAGAGTGGTCGATACATATAATCATGTGGTGATGACGGCCAGTGGAGACTGCACGACAAGTGTCCTGTTCTAGGTCATTAAGGCGCTGACATTCAAGTTGACTAGGAAAAAAAGCCGCGGAACCAGGACGGAAGAGAAAACAGGAGTCGGGTCCGTGGTGTTGATCTACTATGAGCCACCAAAAAAGTGTGTATCAAGAGGATACCAAGAGTACCACAACAAGCTGAGAAGCGCATGGCTACGAGCGAGGAATGACAGTAGAACGTAAAACACGTCGATCATGTCGCGTACACAAGACCAAACAAACGTATGAACGCGTGCGAGATGCCACGACAGTCTGCCATTTTCCTCACAGGATGAGGGTCTCCCAACATAGCCAAACCGCAGTAGTCTTGGGGCAGCTCCGTCAACCTAATGTGCTCCCTTTTCTTGGGCTCAGCCACGACTTGTTCGCGTCCAGCGTCCTTTCATATCGCCATGGATGTAGGATCGAACGAATGCCCGTCTACTAGTAGTAAGTAGTTTCTCCACAGGTACACGTCTACTTCCTAGTAACTTCGACAGATTCGTGAAACCGCTCAAGGTCGCCGGATCGTTCAAGGAAACAATGCAATTACTATACATCAGGAAAACCCGTCTGGGGTATTCTAGGAATACTGTACCGTTTCGACCATAGGTTCGCGGCATGTGACGCGATATGCCGCGAACCTACAGCGAACAGCTTCGTATCCAGGCACGAATGCGGGAATTACCCGATTTGGATGCCGCGCCGCTAGGAGGGGCCAAAAATTTCCATTTTGGGCGATCTGTGCCTGAAAAAATGGACCGTGATGCGATATGGGCTATGTATAGCTTCGCTTCGCGACGGTCCGTGACCCGGTATGCGAATTACCGGTCGAAACGGTACAGTAATACAAGGCTAATTAGTGCTATTCTTGAGAAACGCACTATTTCCATTAAAATAGACGAAAGAGGTGCGATTAGTGGAATACTGTAGCGTTTCAACCATAGGTTCGCGGCTTGTGACCCGATATGCCGCGAACTTACAGCGAACAGCTTCGCAGACCCTTAAATTCCCTTATTTGGACAGGCCCGCCGCAGGCAGGACCTGGAATTTCCGCTTTTGGATGCTCGTGCCTGGCCAAGAGGCTCCGTGACGCGATATGCTATATGTATAGGTTCGGTTCGTGAGGCCCCGTGACCCGATATGAGAATATACGGTCGAAACGCTACATTGCAGGAGAAAATGAACCGTACCCAAGAAAATGCATTCACTTTTGGAAATACCAGTAACAAAAATGGGGTACTGCCGTCTACTTTTGTCTCGTTCAACTTCCGGTCTAAAGCATAGACTTCTGTCAGCTGAAGAGAGTCAATTTGTGCCGTGCCGCCGCCCATGCCTCGGGTCAATGACCAACAGCGCTGGACGCGCTTTAGATTTGCGCACTGGAAACGAACGTCGAGCATCGAGAACAGACAGCAGAGCCGTCAGGAGGCGTTCGCCAGCCTCCCGCTGCGCAGATTGGGAAGACTGAGTCCACGAAGGCCTGTATGCATTAAGATGAGTGCCGGTACAATATCTGGCTACATGGAGAGCGCACCGTGCATAAGAACAGACAAGTGACATAGCACCGCTTTACCTAGCCAAGGCGAGGCCCAAGAATGCCAAGGTCCTGCTCTCCCCCGACATCAGGAACGTTGACGGGTGGTTCAAGCACAGTCGCTTATGATGGAGGATGATGCGCTCGGTATGATGGAGCTCCTAGATCCACTTGCTGCGGTCCAGCGTCGTGCTGCGTGTACTCCGAATTGTTGGTTGGCGTCGTATCCGGGCTCTGTGCATCCGTAAGCTGCCACGCATGGCGCTGGTCGTCTTGACAGTAGAACAAAGCCAGAGAACCGAAATGAGAAAGGATGCCTGACTGTAGAGCTACTGGCGTTACTGGATGGCGAAGTTGAAAGAGCCAGAAGGCACTGGAAGAGCCCCGATCAGTGGTCTCAATAGCGTGGCCCGTGCGTGGGATTATTGTGCGCTCACGTGCAGGTTGGGTTTTGTTTTCGCAACTCCGCCCCCAACTCGTCTTTCCCTCTTCCCATATCGTTGGTCCGCTGCGGCTATTCATGTGCCAGGCGTCAGCGCCCTCGCCGACAGCAGTCTTCTACTTCGGGGTTGAGTAGTTCCCTGCATTGATCTCACACTAATCTGTTTCCTGTCTGACAGGTATCTTGCGCGTCCAACGTCCATACTGCGTCCGTTCTTACCTTCTTTCCGTGTCATCATAGCCTCTTAACCCCGAACTCCTCCATGTCAGAGACCGCCTGTCTTTCAACTTCCAAGGAGCGTTGTTGGGGATGGCCTAAGCATCAGCGAGGCGCGCCGCGATGCATGCTATATGTTCACAGATATGGGCACGTAAACTTTTTTTTGCCTCGTTTCCCCTCTCATACTTCTCCCAGGTGACTGCCGATACCTCACTGGCGGAAATACTGACTGCTTGAACTCGTCCAACGTTGCCAGGTCTGGCTCTGGTAGGGGTACAACGACCTCTGCTGCTACCAGCGCTGGATCTGCTAACTCTGCCGCCACCACCACGGCAGTGACTATTGGCACGACGGCCACTACCACGCCCGCCGCGAGTGCAACCGCACGACAACCTCCTCCCGCAATCGGAGCAACTACCGGAGCTGCTTCAGCTGGTTCGTCGGCTACCCTAGGCATCGGACCGACGTCCTTCAGTCATATCACGGTGAGGTCGGGCAAACCTAATGGTGAGCATGATGTCATGAGTCGCACTTGCGCTCCCACCTATCGACTGCGCTTACCCACGTTTAGGTACCAAGGTTACCTGCACTTGGTACGCGTGTTTATGATACCTTGATGGTTGATGAAGAACGCAAGTCGATACCACTCCTCTCAGCTGTGAGTATGTCTTTGTCTGCTTTCTGCCACCCTACTGACTTCGTTTCGACAGTACCAAGCCCGTGAGACGATTATTGGTGCATTCTCGTAGTTTCTTAGTTACCCTCAGAGTACTTAGTGCAGAAGCTGGTAGTAGCCTGCCCTGTATGTAGTGTAATCATTTCAATGTCAGTCACTGTGGCGCAGCCATTCTTTACTATCAATATCTCCCGAGATGAGTGAAAAGCACTGATGAAAGGCTGTTCTTGTGTATCATCTTTGAGAGTAAGTTGGTGGAAAATATTGCACTTTTCGGTGATAATGCTGCTGAAAGAGCTAGGGGACCTATTTAAAAAGTAAACTTTTGGCAAATCGTGATAATCCTACTAAAAGACGCGGAATAGTCAAATTAGCGCTATTCTACAACTATTCTCGAGATATAACCTGGGGACCTTTTTCCTGATGTAACTTAAAACGTTCTAGTACATGAAACCACCCCAATTGCGTCTCTCAGACGAGCACACATGCAGCCTACGCCGGGGACGCAAACTGAATAGTACGAGGTCTCCCCATCGTGTCCGAAGTAACAATACCAATGAAGGCGAACTACACCGCATTAAATGTCAGTTTGCGCAATTCCCAAGATAGAAAATTGTCGACATACGTTCGTGAATCCGCCATCGCCCATGAGAGTGAATGTCCCGCTCCTAAACGTGTATATCTCGAACCTATCCGCACCGTCGTCAGCATCAAAAGTCCTCGTACACCCGCCGTACATGATGCATACCCGATAGTCCCCCCAATCTGGATATCCAGCTCCTGGTGTCTATGACCCCAGTCCACGCCCTCAACACCATCAAAAGCAACCATATGCGCGGTGTGGACAATCACATAGTTGAAGGACGGCTCCTGCATTTGAAGGGCGCCGACATGGAAGCTCCGAGGAGGTTGGTGCCGATAGCGGGATCGGAGCGCGTATTCACGCGGGAAGTAGCACGTGACCTCGTGCTCCTTCTTTCGGAACCACGACGAAGCCTGTCGGTTCCGTTTGCTGTCTTAGCTCGCTGCGTCGCAACACGACGAGCTCACTTCTTTTGGGTTTAGAGCCGACATTACAACAATGGACAACAATATCGGCCACGGCGAGGAAGGTCCACAGGTAGATCTGCGGACACTAGGACGGCGAGGGCGTACGCGCGCGACGAGCGGACTGCCGACGGGTCAGTTCAACTTCGATCACGCTCTGTACACCGGCATAGACGGATTCAAGCAAAGGCGAGGAAAGAGCAGGTCGCGGGAGGCCAGGGACCCTCCCCAGTCGAACCGCTCCACCTCATTACGTGGCAGGCCGACGCTAGCGGACGCGACGTTGGCGGACACCTCTGACGCAGAGCGGCCCGGAGACGAGGACGAGGAGCTGGAGCCCGAGGACAAGGAGGGCATCGACTACTGGCCTTCCGGGTCGGTGGAGAAGGACGAGATCTCTACCTACAGCGACGACGAAGACGACCGCGAGACGAGCGGCATCTCGCGAGTGCGGCCCAGGGCTCTCAGCTTCGAGGCCCGGTCACAGTCCTCTCCACAGCAGGCCCCAAGAGGATCCTCAGTCCTGGCATCCCCGGTGGCCGTGGGGGAGAGAAAGTCGAAGAAGCGGCAACCTCGCGTTTCCTTCTCACTTCCGACAGACGAGCGCGAGCCTAACAACTCGACGCGCGGAAACGGGAATGAGTTGGAGACCGGGGCGGCGGCTGCAGACGAGCAGGAGGAGGGAGGTGACTCTATGCGTCGAGTCCCACCCAATCCGAAGCAGGGTACGTGTCCCCTGTATGGAATGCGTTCCAATAGAGACTGATCTCGGCGCAGGCGAGGAGCCCGACGAGTTCGACAAGTCGGACGAGGAGTTCGACCAGCTATGCAGGGCCTGGGAGGGGAACCCCAAGGAGGCGACCCCAGAGAGGCAGGCCGCGGATAAGACGCCCACGAGCGCGCATATATCCCGCTCAAAAGCGAAGAAACGTCCAACAGTCGAGACCGCGCAGGGAGATGACCCCGTCGCAGGGCAGGACAAGGAGAAGGAACGGGAGAGGGAGAGACGCGCGACAGAGGATGAGCAGAGAAAGCTCAAAGAAGCGGACGTCAGGAAGAAGGAGGCGCTCGCGAAGAAAAGGCAGGAAGCCGAGGCTGAAGCCGAACGAGCGGCCCACGAGGAAGAGCTCCGAGCCGCGAAGACGAAGGCGGCAGCGGACAAGAGCCAACGTGACGCAGAGACGGGAACGGAGACGTCGCGGGCAGCTGAGACGCTCAGGCGAGAGCGGGAGGAGAAGCAGCGGCGGGAAGACAAGGAGGGCAGGAAACGAGCCGCCGACTTGGAAAAGATGCGCTTAGAGGCGCAAAAGGAGAAGAAGAAGAGAGCAGAGGTAGAACAGGAGATGGAGAAGATGAAGAAGGCGCTGCACGCCCAGGAACAGAAGGTAGCCGACGCCAAGAAGAACATGGAAGACCTTACGGCAGCGACGGCGGAGCAGGTGAAGAGCAGAGAGGCGGCGCTGAAGAAGGCGGAGTCAAAGATGAAGCAGATGGAGCTCTCCGGCCAGGAGCTGGTGGAGAAGGCGAAGAAGGTCGTGGAGGCGAAGAGAAAGAAGGCGAGCGAGGCGGAGGCCAAGCTGAAGGAAGCTATGGCGCTGCTCGACAGGGCGAAGCAGGAAAAGGAGTACAACCGGTACTTCGATAAGCTTGCGAACGGGCGTCTGGAGGAGGGCGAGCTGGAGGAGGACGAAACGGAGGAGGACTTCTCGGACGAGAAGGTCTACAAGCGAAAGAGTCCTCGAGAAATGAAGAGGAAGGTCGCGGAGCTCGCTCAGATGTTCAACGTGGAGGGTCCGCAGGAGATGTTGGAAATCTGGAAGCAGGTGAACGGCATCTTCGGGAAGAGTACGAGAGGACCTTCGACCCCCAAGCGGAAGCGAGGAAGGACATCGTCTGGATCGACACAGGGACAGGTCTCGCCGAAGTCGCCGGGGAGAAAGAAACAGAAGGTGCTGTCTCCGTCGCCGAGGGTCATTCGACAGCGGAAGCGCAAGGCGTCAGCTTCGCCGCTCCAGGAGAGGCCGAAGAAGGGGGAGAAGACACCCGAGAAGCGACGTTTCAGCAAGAAGTCCAGATTCACGCTGGAGGAAGTCGGACGCCGCGACGAGCTGTGGGTCCCGTACGAGGTGCGAAGGATTCTGGAGGAGGGGTGGAAGAAGCCTCTTCGAATCTCGATGTTTACGCCGGAGGCCTGCCTCAAGGAGCAGAACGCGAACCTGGGAGAAGACGTGAAGCACCTAAAGCTGAATGCCGACGGCGAGATGGTGGCGACGTCGAAGTCGAGTCACTCAACGGACAGGGTGCTCGGCCCAGGTCCCTGGACAGCCGGCCTGTCGAACATGGCGAGGGCGGTCGACAGATACTACGTCCCGCTGACGGACAAGGACGGAGAGCCGCTGACGGTCTCGGCAGCCCAGATGGCGAAAGAATTCGACACGTTGAGGCAGGAGTGTATGCGCCACCCGAACTTCGAACAGGATTTCGAAGTGTTCAAGAGATACGTGGAGTGGGCTTTTCGCGTCCATTTCCAGTACGAACTCCAGGTAAGAGAGTTTCTGAGGCACAGAGTGTACGAGACTGACTCCCACAGGTGGATGTCTCAGTCTGGAACAAGGCCCAGTTCGACACTATTGCGATAGAGGTCGAGAAGGAACACCGCAGGGCCTTGAAGAAGGAGATCAACGAGTTGAAGGAATTGGCGGAGAAGAGAGCGAAGGACAATGCTCGAGGGGGACCAAAGGCGCCTTCGGCCCAAGAGCCTCATCGTCATCGGGGACGAGCCAGAAGACACAAGGTTCGCAGAAGTCCGGAGGTCAGAAGAGGAGCGGGAAAACTTACCCTTGCATCTACGATAACAGCACGAGTCACGACACGTTCGACTGTCCGGGAGGCAGCTCACTCATCGTTCACGTTCCCGAAGGAAGGCCGAACGGATCCTTTGTCGACAAGAAGACCGGAAAGAAGTACTGCATCTCGTGGAATCAAGGACAGTCGTGTACTCGCTCCATCTGCGCTTCCGGCAACATCTTCCTCCACGCATGCGCCATTTGCAGGTCCACTGAGCACTGCTCGAGAGACCATGGGAAGTCCTGAGGGGCTCTCCGCGCGGGGAGGAGAAGAGTCGGGACGGGCTACGATGGAAGTGGACGTCTCGACGGAGGAGGAGGAGGAGGCTGGGATGAGTGGGGGAGGAGACGATCTCTTTCCGATAGTGACTCCGTTCAAGGCTGAGGCCTGGGAGGAGGAGCTGAGGAAAGCGGGAGCACTCCACCTCTTCGAGGACATCCCGAAAGGCATCAGAGAAGGATTTTCACTCGGACTTGAAGAATTCGAATTAGACAGGACATATGTCCCACCGAACCACGCTAAAGAACCAAGATATCTGCAATTCATAGAAGAGAAGTACGGGAAAGAACGGGAACTAGGCCGCTTGCAAGGAGGTTTGACGCCGGAAGAGATGGAGAAGAAAATCGGTGAGAGGAACGCTTACTGGGCCGCCAGGCAGATGCTGAGAGGTCGTGTAGGGTTTTTCAGGACGTGCCCCATGAATGTTGTAGAACAGAAGAACAAGATGCGAATAACCTCAGACCACTCGTTCCCGCATACGCCGCTCGAAAACTCGCTACAGGAAGAGATAACGTTCAGAAAGGAGAACCCAAATGAACCCCGAGACGACATCGATAAACGCGGTTATAGACTCCGACAGATTTCAGTGCAAGTGGGGCACGTTTGCGGAGTGTATGCTGAAAGTAGCAGAGGCACCCGAAGGGACTCAGGTGGCGGTCTTTGACGTCGACTCCGCCTTTCGAAATGTCCCCCGTTCGCCCAGCTCAGAGGGTGTTCACAGCGATCCTACTCAACGCGCTGGTATTCCTGAATGCGACGCTAGACTTCGGAGCATCCCCTTCACCTGGAATCTTCGGACGCATCGCCGACGCGATAGTGGTCATTTTTCTGTTCTATCAGGTCCAGGGCGTACTGAAATGGGTTGATGATTTTATCTTCTTCCGATATCCCGATAAAAGGAATGCGGATGGCTCGTTCACATACACGTACGATGCGGGCCTGATATGGAGTATAGCAGAGAGGCTGGGGTGGCCCTGGGCATTGGACAAATTCAAGGACTTCGCCTCGACGTTCTCATACATAGGATTCGAGTGGAACCTCGTCGACAAAACAGTCTGGCTTCCGCAGAAAAAGAAGGACAAATACCTGGCGAAACTCACACCCTTTGTGGAGACGTCGGCGCTTATCACGCGGAAGGAAGTCGAGTCCATAGTGGGCACTCTCAACCACGTATGCATGGTGGTCCGCGACGGCAGGGGACACATGCCGGCCTTATACAAAATGAGCGCGTCCTTCGGATCGAAACCAAACTACACGAAGCACAAGACCAATTCTTCATTCGCCGAGGAGATAAGATGGTGGACCAACAAGTTGCAGGAGGACTTTGTCGGAATGACATGCGTCACCCCATCGGAACCGAGAGAGGACATAGAACTAATGGTCGACGCGTCGACAGTATGGGTATCGGGCTGGTACTAAACGGAAGGTGGCTAGCGTGGAAGCTGAAGCCGGGATGGAAGACGGACGGTCGAGACATCGGCTGGGCCGAGATGGTCGCGGTCCTACTGGCACTAATCACGCTAAAGGCGGCGGGGATTACGAACTGCCACATCAAGATCCGCTCGGACAACCAAGGAGTCGTCGGCGCATTGAAGGCAGGGTGCTCACGGGGGAGACAACAGAATGATATGCTGAAGAAGATAGTCGGATATGGCTCTCGATAGAGTGGGTCTCCACGCATGAGAACATCGCCGACGCACCTTCCAGAGCAAAATTCCCACCAAGGAAACAATTACTACAATACCCGCCGAAGATCCCTTACTACCTAAGAGATCTCGTAGAACACTCAGTAGGATACCAGTCTCTGAAAGAATAGCAACGTGATTTCAGCTCGAACAGCGAGACGCGAAGTGACAACAGTACAACAGAAAGTCACAGTAGCCGTGACACAGCGTCACTTAGCCGTAAACCACCATCATCCAGTGAAATCATGAAACAGCCTATCAGACGTCTTCCCGCCTTTATCGAGGACAAGCAGGAGGGCATCTCCATACCCAGACTCTCTCCTTTCGACATACGCGATTCCCTCTCGGAGGAGACGAGGCAGACGATGGCCGGATCTTGGGCCCATCCACGACGAAGCAGCACAAGGCGAGCTGGCAGAGCTTCGCGACGTGGTGCGAGGAAAGAGGAATAGGACAGGACAGGCGTCTCCCAGCAGCAGAAACGACGTTGTGCGACTACGCGTCCTCCTGGAAGGGCAGGAAAGGCTCGGCCTCACTCCCGAGCAAGATGGCCGGCATCAAGGCGGTCCACATCGTGAACGGAGTAGCCTGGAACGGAGGACAGAGCCTGAAGAGAGTCATGGAGGGAGTAAAGAGGTTGAAACCGGTGGAAGCCGCTAGAGAGACGAGAGCTCCGGTGACGCTCGAGAGGATGGAGGTGCTGAACAGCCACCTGGACCCAAAGGACGGCAAAGACGCATGCGTGGCGGCCATCGCTAACATCGCCTTCTTCGGACAATGCCGCCTTGGCGAGCTCCTCCAGAATCTCCCGACCCGAGAAACTCAGACCCAACACCGTTCCGTCGTTCAACAACCTCGGAGACCCAATCTCGTCCTTCGGCTCACGCACACTCCGCCTGCCGTTCACGAAGACGAAGAAACAGGAAGGAGAGGACGTGACGATATGCGCCCAGAAAGGCGTCGCGGACCCCATCAAGGCTATAGACCACCACGCGATTATGAACGACTTGGACCAGAACGGAGGAGAGGTCCCACTCGCGTCCTTTATAGATGAGGACGGCGACAGGAAGCTACTGTCGAAGAAGAGCTTCATCCTGAGGTGTAACGAGATCTGGATGGCGAAAGGCATGAAGAGGATTACGGGACACTCCTTCAGGATTGGAGGAACGACTCACTACCTCCTGAAGGGCATCAAGCCAGACGTGGTCAAGGCATTGGGACGTTGGTCGTCGGACTCCTTCCTCCGTTACTGGAGACAGCTGGACATTCTAGGAGTCATGTACGTGGAGAGGATTTGAGAGGGGAGGGATTCGGCTTGTGTAGGATGGGGGTTCGAGCGCAGTGCCTCGACGCGCCGAAGGCTGCCAGGAGGCGGGGGGTTTTCGGTCCCATGCGCGCTTCTCACCCCCTGGTCAACCTGGAGACCTTTTCGGAGGTCCCCGGGTTTCCCCCATTCCCATCACACGCACACAGTTGATCACACTTGTCTTAGAATTGTTTTGTAAAATACAAAAAATTGTTGTCTCCAAGAACTTCCAAAGTTACGAGCGTTCCCCAGTCGTGAATTGGAAGCTCCGAGGAGGTTGGTGCCGATAGCGGGATCGGAGCGCGTATTCACGCGGGAAGTAGCACGTGACCTCGTGCTCCTTCTTTCGGAACCACGACGAAGCCTGTCGGTTCCGTTTGCTGTCTTAGCTCGCTGCGTCGCAACACGACGAGCTCACTTCTTTTGGCCCACCCACCCGACCGCTGAGGATTTCTTAGAGGGTTGTGGCCAGCAGAGACTGCTGGGTGTTTTTGGCTGTGTGTGGAGAAGCGCGTAGGTTGGGGGTTTTCGGTCCCATGCGCGCTTCTCACCCCCTGGTCAACCTGGAGACCTTTTCGGAGGTCCCCCGGGTTTCCCCCATTCCCATCACACGCACACAGTTGATCACACTTGTCTTAGAATTGTTTTGTAAAATACAAAAAATTGTTGTCTCCAAGAACTTCCAAAGTTACGAGCGTTCCCCAGTCGTGAATACGTCTTGCGTGAAACGGGCTCGCTTCTGAAATCATCATTGACCCGGAGTCGAGGGGGGGGAAGAAAAAGGACTTGCATCCCCGTCCGAGGCTACCCCGTCCATGATGCCTTTGATGACTGAGGTGCCGAGCTCCTGCGCAACATCGGCCGAGGCCCCCGCAGCTCTGCGAACGAGCTCCGGGTCGTGGTAAGCGGGGATTGGGGAAGCGAGTGAGACGGTCATCATGAGGGCCAGCAGCCACAGAGTCATTCGCGAAAAGGAAAACATCGTCATCACTGCAAAAGGAAAAACGTTCAACTAGAAGAAAAGTTGAGGAAGAAGGAAACTCGAATAAGGGGAAGAGAATGGAGAATGACTGGCAATGAGAATTCAACGCGTACTTATGCATTTACAAGCTCGCCGCACTGCCCGATTGCCTGCAGGTAAGCTTAGTATCGATTATGGAATTCGCATCCTCCAGGTTAGGTGCGACACTTACATCTCGGTAGTTCTTCTAGGACCTTGCCGAGAATAAACCCTCCTTCCTCCCTTCCTTTGAAGTTTGAACAGACACACGGATAGGCTTCCATCGTTTCAAGTCGCTCGGAGGCGGATCCGTGAACAGGTGTCCCTACAATCGGAGGCACGATTGGACAGTTTTCATTTCAGTAGAGCAAAGAGGACGTACCCGCTAGGCCTGCCCTCCGTCAAACCCTCATCCTCGTCTTCATGTCACTTGTTAAGAATCTTGGTCCACCACTCATAACGCGTCTCGTACCTTCAGGGCTTGAGGCACGAGCGCAGGGCTCTCAAACACGTCTGTTGAAGTCCCTGTGCGGGCAGGACATAAGGAAAGTAGGAACAACTTGACGCGAAAAGGGAAAGTGAGTGGGCACCTTGAGTCGGTGTCAGAATGCAATCCAACGTGGCGGTCTGGGCGTATGCACTTCCGTAGCTTTAGAAACGGGAGTTTTCGTCTAAACCAGCCGCGGTGGACAGAAAGATAAAGATCGGAGCGAAATTCGAAATCAGGGCAGTGGTTAGTGCCTCTGTGGTAGGGGCAGTGTTTGGCTGTGGTGGTTGGTAACCCTTTAGCTGCGACTCTTTCATCTCGACGAGCAGGGATAGAGAGTGCATGAACATGTGAAGCCTATGACGAGACACCGGCACCGCTGACATACGCCCATACGCGATATCAGATGAGTAAAGCCGCATTTGAACGCTGATATTGCAAAAACGTGTTTTGTTGGAGACAACGAGACGGAAATGGCAGCTTGGCCGTGATTTGGTGATGGAGGTCAAGGATGAAATGTGCTTGAGAATGTCGATCAAGAATATACAAGCATAAACAATCAACCTTGTTCTTCGCTCGATCTGCTATGGTACACCCTCGTTGTGTTTTCCTCGGACTCTGCCGCTTTTACAGATAAAGATGGCATTCCACCCACTTTGTAGCTTCCTATTTTCCGCACCTCTTCCACACCTGAAAACATATCATTCTTTAGGAGCCCCGCCATAGGCGCCAAACGGGACAGCGAACGTACGGTGGCGATGTTTACCGCCTTCGAAATGAGTGCTGGAGTATACTCTCGTCGGGCAAAGCAGGCACTGTATTCAAGTTGGCGTAGAACCCACGCGGACTGAAAACTTTGGCGTCCGGGTTGAGACCCGGCTGCTTCGCTTCCCAAGATGGGCTGAAAGTTTTTGCATAGGGATTGAGCCCCACTTGGTTGTTTATAATCTCGGGCGATGTAGCATACGAATGCATATGATCAGGCATCACCGGCGCCCGAACCGTAACTGAGTCGTCCTGCCACTCATCATCTTCATGAAGGGAGTCGATGACATACTGCTTCGTGAACTCTTCGCTTCCTGGCTGTAAGGGGGAGGATACACTCGATTCAGGGGGACTCGAAAAGGACATGAGTGGCGTCAGCGCCAGCGATGTAAAGGGCGTTGAGAGATTGGGGGAGTGTTGTTGGTAATTGATGGGGAAAAAAGGATCAAGAAGTTGTTGCAGCGACTGGAGTAGCATCGCCGCGATTGGACGATCTCGCGCGCGCCAGGAAAGGCATGCCATCACGACATACCAGAGGGCGTCTGAAGGGAAGGCGCTCACCGCGGGTCGAGGTGGGGTCCTTCGGTGATTGACTACAATGTTTATCACGCCCGCATCTGTCCTGATATCAGAGAAGGGTGGTTTCCCCGTGTATATCTTGCACGATTACATCTAAGTGTGACGTCTGTGAACGGACGTATGACAACATACCTCGATGATCGTGCATCCAAATGAATATATGTCCCGCGCTGAGAAGTATCGAGGGTCAAATAGATCGTCGTCCAGCATTTCAGGCGGCATCCAGCGTATCGTGCCCTGGTGGCGCGCAGAGCTACCAGGCGCCTGCGTTCCCACAGTGTGGCTAATCCCGAAATCAGCAAGCAGGCAGCGAAAGTCATCTGCTACCAGAATGTTTCCCTGGAAGAGTACTCGATTAGAAAGGAATGTGTAGCCTGCGGTACAATGTAAGGGACTCACGCCGCGCACGTCCGCGTGGACAATTTGTGGGTCGAGGGTGTGCAAGTAGTCGATAGCTTCTGCAATCTCGAGAAACCTAAGCGATGATCAAGTATGAGGGAACCTGGATAGAAGAAGAAACTATACCGATTGAAAGCGGTCATGTTCAGGATGCTTTCGAAGGAATTCCATGATATTGCCGTTGATCATCCAAGGAGAGATAAGACAAAAGCTGGGAGAGAAGAGGTCGTCCCGCACACCAAGGAACGGCAGGACGTTCGGATGGCGTAACTGTCTCCATAACAAGGCTTCATGGCAGTATTCCTTGATATCCAGGGGAATTAAGTAGAATATGAATTCCTGACCAACTTAACACATACCGCGATAATTGTATCTCTAGCTTCAGCAAACTCGAAAATTCGAAGTACCTTAAGACAAACGACCTTGCGATCGTGCGCTCTGATGCCTTTCCAAATATCCTGCAAGTTCAAAGTATAAGCAGATCGGTCGCGGAGCCAATGTCAGTCTTACGGCGAACCCACCCCCAGAGACGGCATGTGCGCCCTCGCGTTGAATATCGTGGCAGAAGAACGAATCGGGAACGATATTACGTTTTTTGCCTAGAGCGCTCAGGCATTTAATGCAAGACGAGCGATATCCGTCGACAGTCGATGGTAGGTCTAGTTCCTGACGAATACTACGAATTAGGGTCCAAAACACGCGAAAGGGACGTTATATCGCACCTCCTGCAGAACATTCATAACCAGCTGGGCGGACTGTATCGGAATAGATCCAACTGTCCTCCATGGCGAGGCAGATTTCAGCAGTTCCTCAAGCAAAGGACCAGAGCGTTTTCTGTCCTCAAGTTTGCCGACAGAGAGTGCAGACCATACCGTCTGCTGGACTTCATGTTCCAGGCCGTTCATGTGGTAAGAAACAAGGATGAGACGAATAGATCATTCAAGAAGACTGCAAGCCGTCATCAGCAGGTGATTTGTCGGCTTCTTGCGGCAGCAGGACGCCAACTTCCAAGTATCGGTCCGATCAAACAGGACCTAAATTCCATGGTTTCTGTTCCTCGAAGGTTCCTCATTGGTAAATTATCTCGTCATTAATAGCACGTTCACGGACGACTCGTCGACACGCTGATCATCGAATCCTTGGAACCCAAATACCCATGTACTACTAGTAACGACAAGTCGGGAGGAATTGTCCAAGAAAGAAGTGGTAATCATGGATGCAATGCCTTTAATGTGCCATGATAGCGACTACGGGGGTGAAATACGTAGGCATCCGGATTGAGACTCTTGTGGACGTCTGTTCCCAAACGCGGAGCGAAGGATTCAGCTTTCGGGCTGAGGCTGCTCCGTCTCTGGTCGTATTGACAAGGAGTGAAAGGCGCAGCGTCGGGAGAGAGACGTGTCTTCTTTCGCAAATCCTCGTGTACTGCATCGGGGTTTCGACCAGACTTCTGATCAATGACCGAGCTTGGTAGGCTAAAAACCGCAGCATTCGGATTAAGACCTACTGCCCGGCTGGGACGTCCACGGGGCGTGAAAACGCTGGCGCTAGGGTTCAGACTAACCTCTGGCTTCGTGCTTCTGGGTGGCGTGAAGACTTTTGCGCCGGGATTCAGACCCTTCGACTGGAATCTACTCCCTGAAAAGACGAAGACTCGAGCGTTCGGATTAAGAGCAGCCTCTTTTGTCGTCTCTTTGGAGGGGAGTACTTCGAAGGAGCAGACAATAACTGCTCGGACTCCGACTCGGAGGATGAATCAATCATAAAGGTCACGCCAGGATCTGAACGCTCGGAGGAAGGAGGAGGAGAATAAACGCGATCGGAGTCTGAATCGGAGCCCACGTCCTGAAGCTCTCCGCTCGATGACTCTAAAGAGGTCGGGGTACACACGCGGACAACTGAATCTGGATGCGCAAGTAAAGATGGAGAGGAGTGATCTTGCATATGAAGAAGAAGTCGTAGGATCCCGGTCGCACTGGGGCGATCCTTTGCATGCCATGACATACATTCTGCAACCAGACTCCACAGTGCGTTCGAGGGAAAATCGTTAAGAGGAGGTCGCGGTGGCTTCTCTTTATCTATGAGCACCTTCGCGATGACACATCCATCGGATTTCAAATGAGAGAATGGCGGTTGTCCGCTATAAATCTAACAACTTTTGGCTGAGGAATGTTAAACAACTGCTCAGAGAGCACCATACCTCTAAAATGGTGCAGCCGAATGCGTACACATCCCTTGCTAACAGATGCTGTGGTTCAAATAATGAATCCCTCAGCATCTCCGGAGACATCCAGCGTATAGTGCCTTGGCGTCGTGTCGAGCTGCCTGGGGACTGCGTTTCTGATGCTATCATGCTGATTCCAAATCAGCCAGGACGCAACGCAGATCATCCGCCACGAGGATATTGGCCTAATTTAGCTTGTCAGTGCGACCCATAATACGAAGAGAAAGTAGTGACTCCACGCAGGTCAGCATGTAACACTGGCGGGTCAAGTTTGGTGTAGATATTGGATCCCTTGTCCGATGTCAACGACCTATAGACGATGGGTCAACCAGTTGAAATGGAACATGAAGGACACTGCACGATTGAAAGCGATTCATGCCTAGGTTGTGCCTAAGGAAGTCGGATATTGCATTTGACATCCCACGGTGATATGAGATAGAAACTTTGCTCTAGTGCATTGGTGCAGACACCGAGTAAAGGAAGGACATGACGATGTCGTAGCTGCCTCCATAGAAGCGCTTCGTCACAGAACGCCTTGATAATCAGTTAGGGAAAAGTTGATCTCAACGCGTTGCCGACGCACTTCAGAGTATCATCTCTGCCATGACCGCATGTTGAAGACGCGTAACGCCTTCAGACAAACATCCGTTCCAGTGCTGTTTCCGCGTCCCTTTCCATATATCCTATGGACTGTAAGCAGCCTGCTCCTTTTCTGCATGTCAGCTCAGCTTACTGCGAAACCGCCCCCGGAGACAGGCCTATTGCCCGTTCGTCGAACGTCTCTACAGAGAAACGATGCTGGAAGAACATTATGCGACTTCCCGAGGGCAAGATCGGTACGTTCCATCTGTCAAGGGCAGATCCAGTTCCTAGACAGGATGAGAGTTGTCAGACACCCAGAATGTGGAGGAATAGTACCTCCTGCAAGATGTCCATAACCAGTTGGGCATTGTTATGCGAAACAGATGCGATGCTTCGCCATGGCGAATCAGAGGCCAACGCTAGTCGCACCAGAGATACCAAGGCATTTCTATCTAAGTCTTCATGATCTTCAGACAGAGTAGACCAAGCGGTGGCCTCATCTGTACTGCTCAAAAGCGGGCGCATGTAAGAAGGTCAGAAGAAAGCTATGGACAACGAGGCAACCTTATTAAAGTTGGATAAAGTTGGAACCGCGATAGTCTTACGTGAGGAGCTGGATATGGCGGTATAGCAGCCGCAAGAGGTCATGTCGGCGCTGATACCCGTAAACCTATGCTTGGGCCAACGCATTGACCTCCCAACTTGATATGATCGTACGAGAAAAGTGGAAGATCGGCAGTTGCCGTAAGCTTTGCTTCTGTTTGTTCTCGGTCGTGACCGCGTCTTCATCCAATGCCATGACCTGCTGTCATGGCTTTCGTTGTCGAAGCCTCCGCACGTCATATCTCTGATGCGAGATTACTACACCATCTCGTCTGTCTTCACTCTATTGATTTCTACTTCGTCCCGGACGCTTAGGCTGTATCCAACTGTTTCCGTCTCCTTTCCACCCGATGCTGACTTGGAAATCGCCACCATTACGTGAACACTTCCGTACTCTGACTGAACGTCGCTCGTTATCTATCCTTTTTCGCGTCGACGGTAATCCATTCGGACCCCATATCCCCGCTTGCGGCTACGTTCTTTCCGAACACTTGGCGACCTCTGCATGGTCCACTGGCCGTGTGGGGAATCTCTCGCCTAATGCGTATGCAGATAAGGTAACGATTTCCTTTCCTGGTAATAGGAATCCTGAACGCAGGGTGTCGTCCGGCGTTTGTGGGTTCTTGCTGACTTCTAAGCCCTGATTGACAAGACGTTGCCCAGTTTGGCTTGTGCCTATACTCAGTCAGAATACACACCCGTTCTGGGGGTATTGTCAGCATCGGAGAGCAACGGACACAAAGAAGCACACGCTGCCCGACTACTTCGCAAAGGGGCTGACTGGTCATGCTTTAAAAGCCAGTTCACATTTTTTATGCTCGGCAGCAACTCCCACTGCTTCGCTGGTTCATTCGCCTCATTAAAACACCCGTTACTTCAAAATGCAGTTGTTCAGGACTCTCTGTGTTGTTGTCCTTGCGGTCGTCGGTGCGCGTTGTTCTAGTTCCCTGTGACGAAGCTGCCTCGCTGACAATTTTCTGTATAGGTGCTTCGGCATTCGAATACGAGCGCCTCAACAAGAACGACTCGGTTCTCCTCGTCGTCGACCATCAGATGGGGTTGTTCCAGCTGGTTCGCGACTATACCCCAGAGGAATACAAGAACAACATCATGGCGCATGCAAGCCTCGGCAAGGTTTTCAACCTCCCCACCATTCTTACTACTAGTGCGGAGACTGGTCATTTTCTTGCTCCCCACCGAAGAAACATGTAATTAATGTATTGGCAGGTCCCAACGGGCTTCTTCCCCGCGAAATCATTGAGATGCACCCCGATGCGCCGTTCATTAAGCGCCAGGGTGAGGTTAACGCGTGGGACAATGCTGATTTCCGTGCTGCTGTTCGTGCAACTGGAAAGAAGCAAGTTATCCTTGCTGGTATTGTCACTGATGTACGTTTATCTCAATGCAGTTACTATCTTGCTTACTATTACCTAACTAGGTATGCACAACCTTCCTCGCGCTCTCATTGGTGGAAGAAGGCTACAGCGTCTATGCCAACGCAGAGGCCTCTGGTACCTTGAGCGCCAAGATTGCCGCCGACTCCAATGACCGCATGCGCGCCGCTGGTGTCCAGGTCATGTCCATGTTCGCTATTGCGTGCGACTTGATGAGGGACTGGAGGAACACCCCTGGAGCAATGGAATTACTCCCTTTCTATGACCAGTACGTACACGTTCATCCTCACTACCACCGCACCGTCCTCACCGTATGTCCTAGGTACATGACGGCGTATGGATACCTGGCGCGTTCACATGCTGCTGCCATTGGAAACGGTACGATTCAGCCCGGTGAAAGTGTTTAGAGCAGCTTTGTGTCTTAGAAAATGTTTAAATTTAAAGTCTTGGTCCTGCATAGCGCGATAATACGCTGGGAACTCCTCATCATCATCATCAATTACACGGCACGGGATGCGACCAAGCGCAAGTACGCACGGGTTTGAATTCTAAGTACGTCTGTTGTGAGAGGCGCCTCGAAAGTGTACACGTGGAAGATTTCCAAATCAATTTGCTCGTTCATCTTTGCCATCAGCAACCAGAAAGTCAGCACGCAAATCTCGAACCTCTCGACGCTCGTGTAAGCTCAATTATTTTTCTAGTCTCTATTGGGCTACTGTATCTGCTCATTTAGAGCTCTTCGCACCTGTTCAGGTTTTCCAATTTGTCTAGCGCGACATGCAAACCACACGTGTTCAATGTTCACCGAAATGCGCTATTCTGTTTTGGTACGAACTCTAATGAGGCCAAGGAACCTGTCAAACGTGTGCAGCCCCGAGGAAACGCCTGCCTTGGAAGGATATCGACATCGACCCTCAGTGGGCGGAGTTTGTGGTAGTTTTTTGGTGCGCTGCTGGGAGTAATTTCATCATCGGTCCGATCCTTCATGTTCGCCACTGGAACGTATTTATTCGAAGACTGGCTGTGCCATGCACGACCGATTCATGTCAGATAGATGGTACGTCCTTCTTGAAGGTCGATTCTACGAGTGTATTGCCTTGCTCATCGTCGAAGTGAATTGGTTCACGAATTGAAACCGAGAGGATCGGCCACGCGTCTGTATTTCAAGTCGATTACCAGGTGCGATTTAAACTCCGTTCGGAATCTCCATCACGCACCCAATCTGACTCTTTTGCGCTGGTCATGTATTGCTTCTCTTTAAGACGTTGTACGACTCTCGAGAGGCCAACTTCGGGAAGATGAATATCTCAATCACGACGTCAGGCAAGTTGGGGGCGCGTTAAGCTTTTAAAGTTAGCGGTACTTGTTTGACCCCCCTGATTTCCAATACAATGTCTCACTTGACAAAGCGGTCGTTCCTGTCCCCATGCAGTATTCCTCACTGTGGCTGGTTCCGAATTTCATATTGAGAGAGGGGGATTTATATCTATGGCATGAGGCGAGACAACTGGGCTCTTGCTTCGCAGCCATGCCACTGGTTCTTTTGTCACTGTCATGTACGTGCTCACCTTCATTCATTCCTTCGCGTCTCATCCCCTCTCTTTTCAAGAATACATTTGTATTTCAACAATATCGCCACATACGTCAGCCTTTATATCCACTCTATAGGTGTGTGTCAAGATCTGCGACGAGCGGCGGATTATTTCCTGACGGTCGTCTAGGCCGAGCAGCAAATGTCGCTCCCGACGTGCATCCAAGATCTACCCCCAGAAGTCATTTCGGAGGTGTTCGTACACCTGCTGAATGGCTCTGAACATCTCCCCTTCATCCAGACATTCGTGCACGCACCATGGCTCCTCATGCACGTCTGCAGTCGGTGGCGCTACATCGCCGGCTCGCTTCCCTGCCTCTGGAATTCCTTCACCGTCAATCTGGGCACCACTGCCGTCTCCCGCATGGAGGTCTTAGATGCCTACATCGGGTACTCTGGGACCATCAAGCCTCTCACCATTCAATTCGTGATGAACCGCGTCTCTCCGTTGGCGACTGCCTCCTGCGCCGCCTCATGCTGGAGAGTCGGCGCTGGAAAAACATCACCGTCGTCGGCAAGTCCCGCTTCCTGCCCAGCTTCCAGCCTGTCCGCGGCAACCTTCCACACCTGGAGCTCCTTCGCCTGAACGTCGGCGGAAAGCCACCCAGCATGCGGTGCGACGCTTTCGAAATCGCACCGGTCTTATCGGAGGTCTATCTGCAGGATCTCGCGCACCATATTGTGCTGCCGTGGGCGCAGCTGAAGCGGCTTTTCGCAGAGGAAGACGAGGTGGAGCAGCACGTTTCGGCGCTGAATCGCCTTGAGGACGTTCAGACATGCACACTCCGAGTCCGCCCCTGCGCTACCCCCTCCCTCCCCAGACGATTCTTTCCCTCGCATCGTCCTACCCCATCTCACATCGATGACCGTCAATGATCCCAATGTTCTTCATTTCCTTAATCTTCCTTCTCTTGTGGATATCACTATTTCTCAATCTTCCTTTGACTCTGAGAGTCGCATCCTTTCTCCCCTCAAGCACCTCCTCCGTCGTTCCGAGTGCCACCTCGAGCGGCTCTCCATCCGGTCGTCGTCCCAGGAGGACTGGGAGTCTCTGGCGACCATGTCGCAACTATCTGGGCTACGTGAGCTGGATATTACCTCTCGCGCCTTTCCTTCGACGTTCCTCGAGGTACTCTCCTCCGACAAGGGAGTCCTGTCCCCACTGGAGTCCGTCAAAATTCGCGCTGTCTATCTCCACGAGCTCAATCCGTGCCATGCGAGAGAGTTTGTCGAGAAGAGGATGGAGGGCGCCTTGCGCATGATGGAAATTGTGCTTGGATATGACGCTGTCTTGGATGGAGAGTGGCCGTGGTGGAGGCAAGACAGCACCTTGCGGTGGCGACGCGATGCGACATCATACTAGGTCTTTCCTCTTCATTCTGTCAATCGTTGAATAGTAGTGTCGTTACCTCACTTTCTATGCATACCTCCTTTTGGTATTGATATCGTTCCCGAACTATTCTTTCGCGCACTACCTTCATTGCCACGAGGTTACAATCATGAACGACGGCGCTGTGCTTTTTACGTTCATCCATATCGCACCTTGGTTCAGGATCCACGATTACAGGGCAGGAATTCCACGGTGTGTTCAACGAACCTGATAGTAGTTGGGATTTTCAGCGGGATCTTTGAATATAGGCAAGTGATCGAGGCGACTTGTCCTAGCGGATACGGCGCCTCGATGGACTGACCTTGCTGATGAACGCTCAGTTTTTGTTTTCGACGTGACATGGATCGCAGAGACTGGATTTTAGCCTGTCCTGGCGCCGTGCGGTATCTGCGTAAGGGAGCAGAATCGAGTTGGAAAAGAAACAAGGTGGATCATATGGTCCGCCATGATGCGAAGTAAGTATTTTTTTAGGTAGACCAAACGTCGGCCGTATTATAAAAACTGTTTCGGCGAATTACTGGAGAAGCGCGGTTAGCGGATGAGCTATACGGGCTCAAACGAATAGTGATGGAAATGAATTGAGCGCGAAAGCGGGCGATAATTCGAGATTAATCTTTTGATTACTCAAGGCCATATGAGGTACGCCATTTCGCTTTCCATGCTCACAGCATCCTCACCAACAGTACTCATTACAGATCCTTCGAGATCTAAAATGCTGTACTTATGGTTCGTTACCCACCGGGTCTCAAAATGAACCAGGTGAGACTCTTCTGCCTTCGGGACGTTATCCTCGCTTACAGCGAGACTTTGACGTGGTCAGCTCTCAGCGCCAACATCTTTCTCTTAGGTCGATCGTTGATTTCCATACCTGGCGGGGCAGCTTAGGTATGCAGCCGAGGATGTCTCGCATCCCTCAGCTCTTACTGTGCCCGCCAGGTGCGTTCTTGTATTTTTTCTCTTAGGCTCAGTCTCTTACTGTTTCACGCCAGTATTGTATTCTCGTCGCCCGCCCGTTTGTATTCGTATCCTCATACTTGTACCACTTACCCTACGAACATCAATCATACTCGCGGCCGCCGCGGCGGCGGTCGGCTTTTTGGCTACCGTGTCCCCCGACAGGTTCATCAGATTGGCGCCTGGACCTCTGCGTTGGTTTAGCGCGTGCCGATGGTAACCCTAACCATACGTCTCTTGCCTCCTACCATAACGATACCTGAAAGAGAGACCGACACTGCTAGCACCGCCATTCTCTGGGTAACCACACCTCCATTCATGTAATCCCACAAGAGAACCTCGTCAAACTACGCGGTATCTTGACCAAAGTTGGATTATCCAGCAACAGTCATTTCCGGTGCGTACTTCCGAGCTACTTTGCTCATGCGCAATTGACCCGCCAGCCCAGGCCATTCATGGACGCGCCTGAAGAAATTTCATTGTTTCCTTAATCGGTCACAGAAACGAGCTCCGGGAGACTCCACGCTTCCGCTCATGAGTGGACTGACATGTGCTGGACCAGCGCCATTGACGAACTGCTCTCTATACCACCCCGGATGCACATCGGCAGGTAGTTTGTTCTCTTTTGCTTGTATTGCCGCAGGGAGTGCTCACCGCAACTCCATACCACAAGCAAGTTTAGCACTGTGCGGGTTAGTCTAATTAAATCTTTGCCGTCATCGGATTCACTTGCCGTAAAATGCCGATGGTGTCCGTCGCCTGACGGAGTCTGAACTCGGAGACTGGTCAGGAGCAAGTCTAGAGCTTCAAGGTCCGTCGCGTAGCCCACCTCCCGACCACACAAGAACTAACGAGAACATACTAGGAGACGAACATGTTGTATATAAATGCCCACATCTACGGGTGTATTCGGGGCTTGACATATGGATCCACCACAACCAGCTAGACGACGATATCATACTCTTCTGCCTGCCCCGCCCCTGCACGCGGTACTACTCCTACTTTACGAGGTCGCTCGAGTGGTGCATCTACTACCGGATCCTCGTCCCCCGCGCTAGGTTCAACCTCCTCTTCATCTCCAGCAGCGTCAACGCGTCGTGGTCCAACCCGGACGCAGGCAACCGACCGTGTCGCCACTACCGAAAGACCTGCCCCGACCGAAGGTCCTACGGACTTCGTTAGGAAACTAGCTCGGTAAGAGTCTATTCTGCTAAATGCTTGCTTCGTGTTTCTGAATTTCGGATTAGGATTTTGCAGGAGCCTTCGTTCCAGGCTATTATTTCCTGGACGCCGCAGGGTGACGCGTTTGTGGTCAAGGATGTTACCGCCTTCTCTCATACAGTCCTTCCCACGATGTACAAGCACCAGAACTTCTCATCGTTCGTGCGCCAACTCAATAAATACGACTTTCACAAGGTCTCCGTGAAAGAAGGCGCCGAGGATAACGAAAATGTCCGCACTGCTTTTAGTCAAGGCTTATTCGTTCGTAACCTCGCCATTTCTGTAGAGCTCTACATTCCGGCACCCCGACTTTCGCTCTGATACACTCGATAAGCTCGACAAGATCAAGCGTAAAGTCTCGGTTTCGCGACGCACGTACGCGTCCGTCCTCTCCAGCCCCCCTTCTGCTTCCCGTAGTGCACCTACCTCCCCTGTGGACGCCGCGGATTTCCAGTCCCAGCTGCAAGACATTCTGGATACACAAGAGGACATGTCCACTCACATTCAGAACTTGGAGAGGAACTATCACGACGTTCTCGAAGAGCTCGTTGGGATCCAGCGGACCATGGCACATCAGGACCGTCTTACGCAAACGCTGATACAGTACGCCTTGCATGGTAGTCTACCTCCGCTGCCGTCCTCCATCGCCGACCCGAGTCCATTTGTCGGTCAGCCAAACACACCTGGTCCCTCTACTTCAGAGTCCTCTGGAGTAATGGGGTTGCCGTGGGCGGATAACGAATACACGGCGACTATGGTTGTGCCACACTTGACACTTGCGCCGGGTTATGAGGCGTCGGGGATGTCGTCTCCGGCGCAGACGGTGGACTCTCAGGCGTCGTCGCATGCGGAACTGAGAGAGAGAATTGCGGCGTTGGAGCGACTGAGAGCGGAAATGCGGGCTGGCGCGCATGGGGGTCCTGGGATGCAGATGCAGATGCAAGCTGGTGGTGGTGTGGAAGAGGAGGACGATGAGGATGAGATGGTCATGCCGTCCCTTCCGCTTGTGAAGAGTGCTGACGTGCTGACTAGGGTTATGCCGCCGCCGCATGTGCTGGTGGTGGACGACGACGCGGTTACTCGGGCAACCCTTGGACGATTAATGCAAGCACTGGGTTGCACTTCTAATGTTGCCGTCGACGGGGCTGACGCTGTACAGAAAGTCGGTGAGCAGCGATATGATCTTGTTCTCATGGTAAGCCGACCATTTTCCGTTCCTTCTTCATTCCTGCTCTGACGCGTATATTCAAGGACATCGTCATGCCCAGGATGGACGGTGTTGCGGCGACATCACTTATAAGAAGGTTCAACCACTCAACGGTGATCGTTGGGATGACCTCGCATGTGCACCCCGCAGCGGTTATGGCATATTACGCGGCGGGTATGAACGATGTCCTGACGAAGCCGTTTGGCAAAGAGGGACTACGTACAGTGTTGGCTAGGCATTTTGGCGATCCGAGCAGGAGCAGGAGCAGGAGCAGGAGCAGATGCCGCTTAACACTCATATGACGGACGAGCAGTATGAGCGTTTGGTGCAAAGCATCGTGAGGAGGGATACAGATGCGGGTGGAGGTGAGGGTAGTGGACAGTTTCTAACTTAAGTTTATGTGTAGGCGGCGTGGGTTGACATCAATGTCGCCCACGACAAGTACTACTTAGTACAACTGTTGTAATCGAACTCTATGGTTCGTGATATTATTGTAGACTACAGTACTGTTATAATAAACTTTGCGCCTCCTGCGCTTAATTAAAAAACTGTGAGGAGATTGCGAAAGAAACGTGCCGCTCGTAGACGGTCGTGAGCTTGGTGTCATTCGTGACACGATGAAATATTTCCATGTTACAATGTTACAATATTAATTCCGCCTACGCTAAATAAATAGCTAAGGTACTAGTACCCCGACGGACCGTGTATAGTGAGAAAATGATAATTAAATGGCGACGCAAACCACGGGTGCCTCAAAACCTTGCGGGGAAAACCTCTGTGAGGACAAAACCC